>JACMIF010004125.1:0-12931 GCA_014805445.1 Diplogasteroides magnus | reverse complement strand
CCCCCCCCCGAGGATCGCGGCTCCATGAAGACATTGCATCTCAAATGTCTTTTCGTAGAATGCATACTTGGTGCATCGATGGAGCCAAGTTCTCGAACCGTATGCTTCAAAAAGTGAGTTTAGATTCACTTGGTTCAAAAGGAGTTTTGATTCATTTGATTCAAAATTTTCAAAAAAAAAGTGATTCTTACTGCTTATTACGAAAAAGCGATCATTTAATCATCGTAGGAGAGTCTAGCGTTTTTACTAAAATCGGTAAAAATAAAACCGGCACATTTGGTTTTTCTAATTCGAATTATAGGCATAGATTTCTTGACTTTTATTTCGCTGCAGCCTCGTGACGGACTCGTCGGGTGTTTAGGCTTGGGCTGAAAAAAGCTATGCTTAGAATTCTTGAATTTTATTTCGCTGCAGCCTCGTGATGGACTGGTCGGGCGTTTCGGCTTGCAGTTGGGCATAGACAGCGCCTGAACACAAATGACAACTTTTATTGTTTAGTGCGACCTAGGCGCACTAAGCAAAGTTTTCTATAATGTCGGTACCCCCACAAGACATTGGATTTCTTAGCTTTTATTTAGTTGCGACTTGTCGCAACTCTGTATTAAATATCATACTTTCATAACATGTTGTAACATGTATATATCATTGTGAAGAAATTCACTGCTATTTACTCGATTTAGCACATCATTCACTGTGTTCTGCCACCAAATTCATTCTTCAATCACATTCACTATTTATCCCACGACATATACGCATACTCATTCGACTGAATACAACAAATATTAATAATAAAAGAAAATTACAAAAGATCAACATTGCGAAACAAATATGTCATGATCACTGAATAACGTTATCAATTGCGTCATAGTACGAAAGTGGCTGTAGGCTTTTGAGTGCATCTCGTGATTCACAGTTCAAATCTTCTCGTAAATGAGAACTTGCATATTCTTAAGTCCTCCGGGAAGCTGTCGTTTCTCCTCAATTGGCTTGTCATCATTGATAATGTCCCATCCCTTCACTGCTCCTCTCCTCCACAGAACGTAGTGGCCACTCTGACCTCCTTCTTCCTCCTTATTTGTTTAAAGGTACACTCCGGGGCGCCGAGTATTGCAAACTGACATTAGACACGGTAGCTCCTTTAATTGAGCTTTACTCCCATTTTTGAATCGAAATGGACTAATAGAAAATGCAGTTTACATTCAGAGCTAGGAACTAACATCGCTATAAAGCCACAATATGAAATTTTCATCTTATTCGCTAATTAGCTAATTCAAATCCTACCGTGTCTAATGTCAGTTTGCGATAGAAATCGGCGCCCCGGACTGTACCTTTAATGTGCAATAGCGGCCAACAAACGGAAGCGCACGCCTGTAAGCAGTTATTTTAGGAAACTTACTATGGTATGCATTTCAAATTATACCGAACGTATGGCCAATGTAGTTAATCAAATAGAACATAATTCAAATGTCGATCGAACCCATAATGGTGATTCCTGTGGCGTTGTGATGAGTAATGAAAAGAGGGCGGCTGATGTTTGCTCCGTCTCGCCTTACAATGTGACGCATCAAAGAAATTTCAAGGAACCGACTGGGCTGCAAATATTTTTACTCATTAATTTTCAGTACATGCATTTCAGAAAACAACTACGTACATCGAACTAACAACAATATCGGGCTGAGGCATGCCCACCATACCTGAATGATGGAACAATCGGTCAATACGACGCGGTCACCACACTGCAAGCACGTCGGATAATCAACGAGTGCTTGTGCGCGAATGTATTCATCAAGTGTGCCCGACTCCATTGACGAGTCCTCCTGCACGCTGATGGTTACCTGCAAATGAAGATATTGGTCGGAAAGAAATGTCTTATCAACGTGCCTTTGTCGATGCAGGAGCAGTATGTCGGATGATGTGACCTCTCGCGCATGTTGCTTGCACTTGTCGATGAACCGCGAGTGAGTCCTGAAAAATTGTTGGTATTTTGATGAAGCGTCGTATAAGAACGCACCCTAGCAGTATTCGGGGAGGCCTCCAGGATCTTGTCAAACGCCTCATCGGCGTCTCCTCCATATCCGCCCGTTAGTCTGAATGCAGTGCGTGCAGCAGCGACATCTCTTACAGTGCGTGAAAGTGCAGAAGAAAGTGCGACGAGTCCATCATCTGCTCCTGAAAATATCGTTTCATGCTATTAAGAGTTGGCTGCACTTAAACCTTGTTGAGCGGCACCCTGTACGATTGCATCGCGCACAGTTTGGAGGGTGTGTGCGAGGTTGATGGCGGCGATCAGAAAACAGTCATGTCCTCTGTTGTGCAACGCAAGTGGCGACTGAACGATAATTGGTATTGATCATGTGTCATTTTATATGGGATTTCAGACTCAATAGACCACAAATGTATACTTGTGCTACCTCAAGACTGAGTGTTGATGCCGGGACACCCTTCCGACGCTTCTTTGGAGGAGGTTCAGTGTTAGCGTTACCACCTGGAGTCACGACGATGCGCATCCGTGCGGTTGAGGGACGAGCAGTAGTTGACGCAGGAGTGGGTGTGTCTGCACCAGGTGTTCTGGTCGCAACTTGAGGCAAACATTTCCATCGCTTAGGAACACCAAAGGAGGGAAGGCCTATGGTCGCTCGAAGCGCGTTGTACACCTGAAGTAGGACATACTTTCACATCATGTAATTGTTATCTCATCTTCAAAGCCTTTGGTAACACGGTAAGCAGTTCCGGGTGTAGATCCAAAAGGTGAAGCCCCTGCAGCGATCGCACTCGGGAGAACGCGACAAAACCTTGTCCTTCTTTAAAAATCGTCGTCGTCGAGAGCACAACGTTGTCCGGTGTGAGTCCCTGCAAAGAAAATGTTTTGTAAGAACCACATTTTACAGACAGCCACAGATACAATAATACGTTTGAAAGAATCTCATATTACAATCACTACGGCACTACCTTCATTTTCTAAGTGCACTATATACCTGACACTTGTGAATGGTGGCGGCAAAGGCCATCGAGACGGGAAATTGGCGCCTGGTGAGCAGCTCGTCTCGAGTGGTGTCGAAGGTTGCGGAAATCTGAATCAAAATTACTATCGTGTTGTATTGGCAATGGTGCATACCTTCTCGATCATATGCTCTCCAATTCGATCAAAATCTATGCGAAGGGCAACCGCTTCCCCAGCGCTACTGCATATCACTTGGAGGAGAGTGCCGGTAGCGCCATTGACGAGTCCCTTCTTTGCGTCGATGTTCCTCCTTAGCATGCAGCGACCTGACACATGGAAAATGCGTATGAGCGACATGAATGTTCAAATAACCTCCTTCTGCCAAAACAAGACGCTCCTCGAGGCCGGCCGTTTTTGCGACATCCTTCTTTCCTCCTTGCTCCACATTTTCGTCACAATCATTCTTCGCGGAACGACGCCTCCTCTTTGCTGATGATTCTCGGCCGATGTCGTTTTCGCGCCTTTGATATGGTCTCGAGAAACGTTCCTTGTCTCCTGCATCTTTAAGAAGAAACGTAAATAATTCCACATTGCAATGACAAGGAGCAACGTTCTCTGCTAACAGTTTCGCGAACTAATCTCACCGTTTGCATGTCTTCCTGTTTTCGCCTTATCCGTATATGAATCCTCAGACATCACAACAACTGTGTGTAGTTCCTTCAGCTTGATGGCTTCAGAGTTGAATTCCTGCACCTCCACGTTCTTAGAAAACAGCGCCATGGCCTTCGGGTCCGTCTCCTACAATGAATGATGTGTCGTCTTCCTTCATCCTCTCACCAATATAAACATACCAACAATTGCACATATTTCTTCACTCCCATCACTCCTCGTTCCTCTTCCGGAATCAGTCTCGTCTTGAGCATCTATAACAACACATACAGACAGGAATGGATGTACATGAGCAAAGGTGCATCATTCATTATTCATGGTCAACATCTCATTGTCGATTAAACCAACCTCCACATCAGCATAAGTGAGTTGTTGGACGCGCATACGTGCGAGGAGCTCGCCGAAGGTTGTATCATCCTCTTGCCTCACGTTCACAGTCAATTCTGCGTACGAGAATTCGCGGAAAAAGTTCACGTTGGGCAGCATGCTTCCGAAGAGATTTAGAGACTAAAATGATGCGATTTCATGTAAGGGCAAGCTGTATCAAGCAACCAGAAACGTACTTGTTCAGGAGTAAGCGTCTCGAAGATTGATGGAGCGAACACTGGCGGCAACTGCAGCAGGTCGCCTAGCAGCATTACGTTGCATCCTCCAATCGTTCCTATCGGGCCGAAGATCTCCTGAAAAGTGAACATATAAAGACTCGTGGTTTCAAGTAGTGAACACATGGGAATACCTGCAGGCGTAGGTGCATCTTCGTCAGCGCAATAGATGACAGCATGCTGAGCTCGTCGATGATGATCAATCGGCAATTCTTCAACTGCAAGCGAGACAACATTTGTTCATAACACACAGTCATGTAGTACACACCTGCAGGCGAAGTGCGTTGAGCCGACGGCCACTGAGCTGCTTCATGGCGACGTCCTTTCCGTGCTGTACTTCAATGCCAAACAGCGTGTGCACCGTGCTACCATGAATCTGCACTGCAGCAATTCCGGTCGGAGCGGCGATCACAACGGCTGGCTGAGTTGCGCGAGTTCCCTCATCCGTGTACCGTAGAGTGAGTTCGTCAGCGATGTTATTGATGAGGAAGCTCTTTCCGAATCCAGCATTGCCCAGCACAACTAACAAGAGCGCCGACGGTCTACGTCCCAGAGCGGCGATGGCCTCTGCACGATTGTGTGCACTCAACGACGCGTCAGACTGAATCTTTTTCCTGTCCTCGTCGTATTTGAACTGCAAAAAGTTTTCATCGTCAATTCCACCCTAGATCGTCAACGCTACCTGTCTGGCAATGTGGCTCGTCACCTGCTCGTACACCGCTCTCTGTCCCTCCTTCATGGATCCCAAGTTTGCTTCATGAATGTTCGTGTCCACAACGCGGTCAAACGTCTCCAGGCCATCATCCTCCGGCTCAAAAATGTTTTTATACAAAGTTCAAAAGTTCCTTCAGAAAGTTCGTCACGTCTCAGCCAACCTCATCATCCAGTCCAAGTTGCCCGAGAACTTCCCGAGCCGCTTTCCTTCTCTCAGCTGCTTCCCTGTCTTGTTCCATTAGAGCCTCCTGATGGATGCTGAAATTGGACATAATTGGCATTGCTAGTGCCAAGTGCCGCATCTCATTGCTTACATGATCTGCTTGATGTCTGCCATTCCTTGCCTGACCATCTCGTCGCAAGATGCTTGATTCTCGACATACCAAGCTGTCCATCTCTCCTCGTACGTGTCTTTAACGTCCCCCGTTGTGGAATCACGCCTCATCTCGTCCTCGTCTCTGAACACAAACATATTTGTTTTCGAAGTCATTGCACACACTTCGTTACCCCCACGGAATAAACAGCATGCACAAGCGACGGTAGTAGTCCTCCCTAGAGGTGTCGTTCGAGGCCTCCAAGTGGGGCCAAAAGAGTCTCGCAACCACTGCTCTTCCCAGCTTGACATGTTGCTTGCGTGAAGTGATGCCTGTGATCGGGAATCCTTTTCCAACGGGGATGCCCGGATGCTGGAAGACGGGACTGTGAGGGCAATTTTCATGGTAAATGCCGCCGCTCCACGGGTTCGTAGAGCGCCTTGCAGGAGGTTGTTGATTTTCTTCTGTGCCTTCTTGGACTTTGGGCTCTTTGCGCTTCTAAACACTATATCCAATTAAATTTGTGTGGTTCAGTGTAGATGATGGTGAAAACTTGTTCTCACTTTGTTATCCGGTTGCTCGACCCCGAAATTGGTTATGACGTTGAAGAGTGACGCCTGCTCCAGCTCCTTTGCTCTACCGGGGTAATACTCGTCAATGGCGTTCTCCCTGTACTTCTTGCCAGTATCGCTGACTTCATTCTAAAAGAGCGCGGAATTGAACAACCCGTGCAATCTTTGAAAGAACGGGAGGGAGATTTCAAGTAACCTTTGGCAGCAGCATTCGATCCCTCTTGTCCGACGCGTTCGTATTGATAGTGACCTCGTCGCAATCGAAACCATGCAGATCATGACCCATCAGTGTGTCGACGATCTCGAGGCCGCCCGTTATTCTCATTCCCAGCATATCGACCATGGCACGGAATCCCTGCATTTAGAGTAAGCATAAACTTCGCTCCCTCCATTCATGAAGCTCACCTCTGTCGATGATGTGGCAGCCTTCAGTGCGTCAGAGATGCGACCACCTTGCTTGCAGCTTTCAGCTTTTGTCGCGTATCCAGTTACGTATGTGACCACTTGTGATGTTCCGCTCCACACATACTGTACGTCCGTGTTGCCTCCCCACGCGAGAGTAATAGCCGGACAATAGTCATTGATGTGAGTAGCGTCGGGCTGCAAGAGATGTAATTAACCGCATTTGTCTTTGAATTCGATCATTGAATGTCAGATGAAAAACTGGGCGGAACTACCTTGCACGCAAGGTAGTATTCCTTCGCGCGCACTCCAGGAAGGTGCAGCAGCCGGGTAGAGTCCTTGTTAACAAATGCTTTGGCTGCCGTTGGTCGAGGGAAGTAAAAAGGGCATCTTTTAAGCACCTGAACAACATTGAAATTTCGGATCAAGGTGTCGCGCGGTATGCCCCACCTTTCCATGGACACGGGTCTTGCGAAGACATGTCTGTGAGTGAGCTTCCCAATGCTTCTGACACCGCTCAATGATCTCAAAGAGCTCGGGCTCCGTGGTTGGATCCGGCCGACGTGCAGTGACATGTCGCTCGATGTACGCGAGCTTCTGAATACAAATTATCAGGCTCGTTTCTCCAAAAGCACATGAACTAGTACCTCATCATCCGGGGCATCCGGTCGAGGTGCATTGCGGTCCCAGAATAAACAGTGTGCATGCTGCGGGCCTCTGCACTGGTATTCGATGCGGAAGAAGCTGTGGAAGACGTCACCAAGAGGACCGTCCTTTTCCCGGATCACCTGGTTGAAGATGGCACGGCGCTACAAGCATTAAGTGAACTACTTGGTAAGAATTCAAAGGATCATACCCGATTATGGAAGAATCTTGCGAAGAATGTGGGATCCATGCTGATGTACTTAAAGATGTTGGTCTCGTTCACGGCATCTCCGAAAATCTGAATCCACATTCTATGCAACTTGTCCAATGTAACTTCGTACCTTGCGGTAGATGAAAAGAACCTCCGGCCATTCCTGCTCTGCTGGATTGAGTGTCAGGAACCAAGTGGACGGGCCGAATGCAGCAACACGAGCACGGAGGCTCTTACGCACATCATCCCAGTACGCTACATGACCTCGCATATTCCTTGCCGACGTGTGCATCGACGCCTGGAATTTTACCTATCATACAAGAGCTTATGTACAAAAACATTGACTAATGACAACTACGTATAATGATGCAGCAGCCACCTGCAGATTCATATCTTCCTTCGCAACAAGCTCGTCGAATCCGCCTCCACGCAACAGAGTTCCACGGTTCATGCGCGCGTTGATGCCCATCGCAGACGTCAACTCCTTTTGCTCCAACAAATCATGCAAGAAGGAGAGCACTTGTGGGTCTTGTGCGATGCGGCGGTCCTCAGTCATCAGTGACCATCGGACGAGCTGACGCAAGGACACCTGAA
Organism: Diplogasteroides magnus; assembly: GCA_014805445.1. NCBI lineage: Eukaryota > Metazoa > Nematoda > Chromadorea > Rhabditida > Diplogasteroididae > Diplogasteroides > Diplogasteroides magnus. The sequence continues at coordinate 5,267 of JACMIF010004125.1, read as the reverse complement.
TACATTATAAGCACGGTCATTACATCTCGTAAGACATGACGTCGAGCTCTAATAATAGATCTTCAACAATAGTCGTACAGGCTTGGCGCGGTCCGGCTGGTCCATTCCGAAGTGTCCAGATGGGCAATGCCACGGGAACGCCATGACATCCGCGTGCTTCATGTCCACGTTTAGCGTTTCGTATGGATGCTGTACACGATTGTTTTGTCTTAACAGAACGCTGCAGCCACCAAACAAACCTTGACCAGCAGATATTGCTCGTATGCAGTGCCTGCCCTCCTGGTGCCACGCACCGGCTGAACCACCTGCTTGTCCATATACATCAGGAGAGACGGATCAGCCTCGTCGTTCGTATTCAGAGCCTCCAACTCCGCAGCAGTGGGTGGGTCATCGCGTTGGAAAGTCACACTGTCTTCAGTGAATGTGAACGCCTCGTTGATCTCCACCTACAATATAGTTATTCGCAATGAAGCGGATGAGCAAACGCAATTATTTGTCAAGCACCAACCGCAGCATAGGAGGCGTGGTTGGCTTTGAGCCATTGCAGAGCTCGCAGCACTCGTGGAAGGCAGACCAGTTTCACGCTTTTCACTTCCTTCGCCGTGACGATGATGGAGAGGTTAACGTCCGATGGGAGCGTAGTCGCCACATGCGCCAGTGTGCCCTCAGTAGGGACGGACAGCAATACCAGAGCACCTGGAAAAGGCTCATCACATGATATGCCACAAGTGATAATCTGTTTAAAATCACCTTTTGTTCCCCTCATTGTGGTACTGCGTCCTCCGGCATCCATCAAACACATAGTGCTTCGAACAGGCTTCACCAGCTGGATGAGAACCTTCTCGATCCAATTAAGCCCTTGCAGACATGGAGGGACCTAAAAGTTTAATTTCGATTATTGTAACCACTGAAGTTGTCAACAACAGGTTAACTGACCTCCTCGAAGTCGACAAGATTGGAGGAGGCGAATCGCGCCCATCGTCGGGTTATTGCGGTTCTTCCCGGCGCGAACGTCCACCATGCATTTTTTGCACAGAAGTGGTGGCTTGGGTTCTTTGCCGTCCGAGCGTGGTCGCAGCATGCCTGAGACCTGAACAGTTTGCTCGTTAAAGTTGGTAACAAAATTGAAATTTTGCGGTAGAAAAGTCAATCACTTACGTCGAACGAAGTCGCGCGGCTGATCTCATTAGGCACCGTGTATCGGTGGCAGATGTCGCACAGAATGATCTCATACTGCGCCGCCACCCCTCGAAACGCCGCGATCATCGCTCCGTAGGAGGCTTGAGTGGCGACCTACATTTTTACACTATTGATGCAACATCATCTCGAAATGGGGATTAAACCTGATTGTGTTTGCGTGCATCATCCTGGCCTCCGAAGTGCGGTTCGATTACCCGGCGCACCGCTGTCGGGAACCACATCCAGTCCATTCTCTCCACGAGTGCCGTCATCTCCTCGTCGCCCAGAAAAGCGGTCTGTAAACAATACGGACTTTGGAACGTTGTCTTCTCAAAAATATCATCATACCTGCACTTGGACGAGTGCACGCAGACATGCTCGAATGCTGTACCAACGCGATACGATAGAACGTACACCACTGTAGCAATGACGGAACTTGTTTAGCGTGGTCTCATCTAAAGCAAAACGATACGAACAGATATAGCATATCTCGCTCTAAGAAACGTACACAGTGCCTCCATGTCGTGCAGACATTCATCGTACAAGCGCTGTTGACCTTTTCGGACGAGCTCCTCGATGCCTCTCTTTACTTCCAGTGCGTCGGTGAACACCATCTTATCGCAGGCATCTGTGCACCGCTTCCCGTACTTCACCCTTGTTGCGTAGAGAGATCCGAGAGGTCCGGCGGCATCCCGAAAGTTTGGATCCTGTTGAGCATATTAAATAACGTTTGGATCCGTAACTCACCTCTTCCAGTAACTCTTTCCCAATGACCTTCGCAGCTCCGTCTCCAAATAACAGTGTCATTTCCCCGTCTGCGACGTCGTTATCTCCGTCGTCAAAGTCGGCGTTGTGCGCATCGGGCGCTAAATAAACAAAAATTCTTAGTAAGGGTATTTTGCAGAATGTGCAATCCAAACGTACGGTCTTCTCCTGCTTCCATGTCCGCCTTCACTGCATCATCAAACTCCAACTTCGAGATAATGTCCTCGATGACGGCTGCCACCACTTCCTCGATCTCGTCTTCTGCAAAAAATATTTTCATAGTTCATTCTTGAATCAAACCAACCTCTCTCTTCCTCTTCCTTCAGTCCCATAAAGCCCCGGTAGAGCGTCGGGTAGAGGACATCGAGGGTTGCGGCGTCCTCGTCGCTCTTCTTGCACAAGTGGAAGGCCACGCGTCCAACAGTTCGAATGATCTGATTTATAAGCGCGAGTTCTCAGTGATATAGACCAGAGATCTTACTCGCTGCTTTCGAGGTACTCCCTTCGGATGATGCACCCCAGAAGAGATCTGCTTCATCAGGTTCGCACACAACTTGTCCAACTCGGCCTCGCATGCCTTCCGGATGGTGCGCAGGTTGTCACCGTGAATCCGTGCCTTCTCCATTTGCTCCTAAGACGGCCGTATTAACCATACAATACATTACTCACCAGGGGTGTAATTACATCATTCGCGTTCGCCAAGAAGAGCTGCATATCTTCGAAGAATCTGTTCACACCCCAACTGGCGTAAACTTTGCGTCGTGCATCTTCGATGCTCCTGTAATAACGTTTCTCTGAATTCCTACTCAATTACCCGCTTGCAATTACCTTCGAATTCGGCAAATCATCTTACGCTGGCACTCAAACTGCCGCGGAGTGCGATCACGAAGTGCGGAGTATCTCTTCTTCTCCAATTCCACATTGCGAGTCAAGCGCTCAAATTCCGGAACTCCTACGATTTTATGGTAGCGGCGCAGCAACCCACGCATTGGCTCGCCATATATCGTTACTCCATCCGTGCGCAGAGCGGCCAGGGCGATGATGCACGCGCTGAAAAAATAAATATGTAGAATGAGAAGCAGGTTTTTGGATGATATGACAACATTGATATTGAAAATTTAACCTCTTCCTTTCATCACGATCTTGTCGGCTCTCCTCCTTCTGTACCCCTTTCTCCGCCGCTCTTCGTGCCCTCATTCGCTCACGTTGTCGTTTTCTGCGCTCTTCAGCCGCTTGAGTCATAGTTGAAATTCCTGCAGGAAAATGGTAAATTATCCAAAATTCATATTAATGCATATCATACGAAATTGTTTTATCGTATATTCACGGGTAACGGGCATAGCGGACGAAACAACCAGACGCACAAAGAAGTGTACCGAGACGCAATGCCGCAAAAAGGATAGAAATGCGCAGAGGGAGAAGGTTAAGCGGTAGAGTGACATTACAAACGCAATAGTGTCACAATGAAGCGTGACAAAAAATATCAACGCAATACACGATGCAAGCATGCAGGAGAATAAGGATGCGGTGCAGAGGCGAACCAACCTTTCAGCAACAAGAGTGCCTCAAAGTACTGAGGCGCAATGCAGTAAAACTGATAGAAGTGTGCATGGGAAGAAGGATGCGATAATGAAAACAGAAAATAATGCCGCCCGACCGCACGCGCGAAGAAATAACAAATAAATGAGGATCAGGTGGGCGGAGCTTACGTGGTTAAGTTAGCCTTATATGATTCAACATTTTGAATCATAAGATTCAAAATTTTGAATCATATAAGACTTACTTAGCACCAAGTATGACGGTTGAACTTGTGTCCTTTATTGCACAGTCACGTTTACAGTACTACCTATTACTTGGGGATTTTGAATCATATAAGACTAACTTAGAATCGGGTATGAGAAAATGAAAATAATCCCTGCCCCACCGCACGCGCGAAGAAAGGACGGAAAAATGAGGGAAAGGTGGGCGGAGCTTATGATTCAAAATGAGTTTTAAATCATATGATTCAAAATAAACACCAACTTAGTCTTATGTCACTTAAAATTTTACAATAAGAGAACCATTTTGAATCATATAAGACTAATTTGGTCTTAATTTTGAATTATGCAAGACTAACTTGGTCATAATTTTGAATCATATAAGATTAACTTGTTCTTAATTTTGAATCATATATTATTAACTTGTTCTTAATTTTGAATCATATAAGACTAACTTGGTCATAATTTTGAATCATATAAGACTAATTTGGTCTTAATTTTGAATTATGCAAGACTAACTTGTTCTTAATTTTGAATCATATAAGACTTAGCACCAAGTAATAAAGAATATATCTATACACCCTTTGCACACTATACTTAGGTCTAAGTTACGTAGGACTACGTTGATTCTAACAGCGGATTATTGTAACATGGGTTACGGTAATATAGGTTAAGTTAGTACGAAAAAATGAGTCCTAACACATAATAACATGTCAAGGTCAACTTAAGTGCAAGTTAAGACTAAGTTGCGCACAACACTGGGACAACTTAGTGTTAAATATCTTGCCTCAGGGCATATCCTGAGATGAGATTGAAACGGTTTTGGAATCAGTAGACGGTTGAAAAAACGTTCCTCCGCAATTCGGAGCTCAATCTCTATCCGTTCGAGCTTACGTCCTCCCTCATATACTGTAGTTAAGAATTAGTCCTAAAATGGCTTGATTTTGAAAAGCCTAAACCCAAATGAGCCAGTAGGGGCTTGAATACAAGCCCCGACTGGCTTTAATCCAATGTCTTGTGGGGGTACCGACATTATAGAAAACTTTGCTTAGTGCGCCTAGGTCGCACTAAACAATAAAAGTTGTCATTTGTGTTCAGGCGCTGTCTATGCCCAACTGCGAGCCGAAACGCCCGACCAGTCCATCACGAGGCTGCAGCGAAATAAAAGTCAAGAAATCTAAGCATAGCTTTTTTTCAGCCCAAGCCTAAACACCCGACGAGTCCGTCACGAGGCTGCAGCGAAATAAAAGTCAAGAAATCTATGCCTATAATTCGAATTAGAAAAACCAAATGTGCCGGTTTCATTTTTACCGATTTTAGTAAAAACGCTAGACTCTCCTACGATGATTAAATGATCGCTTTTTCGTAATAAGCAGTAAGAATCACTTTTTTTTTGAAAATTTTGAATCAAATGAATCAAAACTCCTTTTGAACCACGTGAATCTAAACTCACTTTTTGAAGCATACGGTTCGAGAACTTGGCTCCATCGATGCACCAAGTATGCATTCTACGAAAAGACATTTGAGATGCAATGTCTTCATGGAGCCGCGATCCTCGGGGGGGGG
>JACMIF010004124.1:0-12934 GCA_014805445.1 Diplogasteroides magnus | reverse complement strand
AATACCTAGAGCTATGATTTGATGATACATGGTGTAGGGTTCAAATCACTGCTTCGACTACTTATGCATGGTCAAATGTCTGGTGATTCCCTTGTAAAGCTCTTCAAAACCATCTTCCAAATATATGTTTCAGAGGTAATACCAATTAATGTTTCTCTATATTTCCGGAAAATATTGAGAAAATCGTCTCACAAATATGTTTCCGCTGAAGAGCTTAAGCCTGGAATCCAATTATCTCAAAAATATTGAGGATAATTGTCTTTTAGATATGTTTCAATCCACAAAGTATCCCCAAAAAGACAGAGTCTCTCTAGTCAAAACGCATTTGCATGTACAGTGCGGGTCAGAGACGCAGAGTATGCACTAACGTAATTCCCCTCTCACTTCCATTCTGACCGGCTGTGCTTCTCTCCATTCCCATACTATGTCGTCGTCAGAATAGACCGCTCTGACGACGAGAAAGTGTGGGAATGGAGAGAAGTGATCCCGTAAAGTGCATGCAAAACAATCTCCCTTTGTGGCTTCTTTAAGTAGAACATAACAAATATCCTCAATGGAAAACATCTGTTGAGACAGCAACAAAGAAGAAGGATCTTCTCACATTTCAGGGATTCTTCCCTGCGGGATTCAATGGAATGGCAACATGAAAAGGGAAGGGGTTGATAGAGGACGTGGATATAGAATGGAGACACCTTCCGGGTACTATTTCACATCGAACACACTTAGTGTATTCCGATCAACGAGACCACTCTCACTCCTTCAATCTGTTACTGTCCAGTCCATCATATTAGGGCTTGTAGGTCGGGTAGTATAGTGCATTTACGATTCATCCCACTCACTCGGAGAGGTTGCCCATATTTCCTCTGAACATACGTTTTAAAATGATTTCCTTGGAGTGCATCTGATTATTCTCAAAGAGCTGTTCTCTATATCTCAATACAATGCGACAAAGTGAAACAGTGAAGTCGTTGGTGTATTTCATTCATAAATCTCGTCGTGGTCCTTACTCCTTCATCACTTATTTTCATCTCCAGTCTGGAACTAAGAGTCAACATTCTTTCCCCTTTTGTTTCATTCTCACAAAGATCTCCTCTTCTTCTCTTCTTCTCTTCTTCTCTTGTCTTTTCTTCTCTTTTCTCAGCTATCCTCGTTTGCAGAAAACGATCTGTTTCGGTGTCCATTTCTGCAGTTCTCTCCTTCTCAATACATTGACTCATGAGATTTGTGTCAGTCTCACTAATACTTTTATGTACAACCACTACAAAGGCCAACGGCAACAACAAGTTGGTTACTTTTATTTTCTTCTTGAAATACAGTATCCAATACACGGTTCATTGTCTAATTTCTCTTATTCAGAGGCAAGAAACGATTAATCCTTCATGATTTGGACATTCCTCCATCAGCTAAGATAGCGAGATCTACCAATGAGATTCCCACTCTTTCACCTCTCTCAACAACTCAAGGTATTCAATTATCATTAATCATCAATATGAACAGCGAATAATATTTGAAAGAAAAGTTGATTATATTAAGCTCCTACCTCCACATCCACTTCATCTCTTCCCCTAAGAGTCAATCAAAGGAAACATGCTTCTCCTCCAAGAATCTCTCAATTCAATTCTGATCCATGTCTCATACCATTCCGACTTCCTCTGTTTATCATCTTCTCCTAGATCCATCCACTTATTTGACTGCTCTCACTCGACAGGCTTCAACATATCCAGTTGTGGCGAAAGTGATCGGTGATGAGGCGAGTGTCACATTTGATACCATTCAATTGTCCATTCTTCCAGAATAGAAAGGAAAGAAAAGAACTGAGGCCGATGTCTTCAAACATTTGGAGTTCCACTGGTTCGTTTATCGAATCTTTTAGTCGTCTACTTTTTATGCCCAATGTTCTCGATTTCATGTCCTTTTGTGATATAGAATCTTCTTCCATTCAAACAACACGATCCAGACTCACTTATCGTACATTGAAACATTCTACAATGAACAATGAACCAAAGGTCAATCCCCTTCTTTCTTCCCTCCTCATTTCCTCCCTTCAGATTGTTCCTGTTGTCTCAACTACTGCATATTCTGAATGTGGTCACTGTCCCAATGGTTAGAATCATGCATAGATTATCCAAAACAATGAAAACATTGAGGAATGTGTCAATTCTGCAGTTCATCTCAGCCTCAAGTCGATATGAATGGTGAGGATTGTACTCTTCTTCCACTTCTCATCCCTATTCAGGCAATCCAATCGGTTGTTGTGGTCCGTGTTCCACTGGCCAATGTCCCTGTTGCAAGAAACCCACCACAATGCAGAGTGAGTATTGACAAATGACAGAAATCGATTGGTCTCTTACAGTACCCCTTCGACTCCAGAAGTTCGCCTGTCCCTATTGTCCTTCTGGCAATTGCCCATGGTGTCACAACAATGCAAAACGAGAAGAAGATGAGTACAAACAAGGTATAAACAACGGAAGTTCGGGTGGAACGGAACGGTTTATTCCAGCCGTCCCCTGCAAGGATTGTCCTTCCGGTCAATGTCCATGGTGTACACAGAATGAGATTCCTGAAGGGAACATCAATGTTTATTACGGTAGAGATGGAAAAGAAGAGATTAGTGAATGTTCTCATGTTACAGAGAAAGCACCAGATATTTCACAGAAGAAGAATGAAATAGACGATAGGAGAGATCAACAGGTAAACAACGGAAGTGTAATAGATGAGTGGAACAATGAATTGGTAGTCTGAATGTCCTGGTTGTCCATCTGGTCGTTGTCCATGGTGTGATGGTTCTCTTGTGAAAGGAGAATGTCCTGGATGTTCTGATGGAAGGTCAACACTTTTCTTCTTCTTTCTTCTCATCATTTTCTCTTCAGATGTCCATGGTGTCATCGTAATCTTCCTACAGGAGATTCATTCCTTCAGGAACAGTCCATTTCTCCTTCTACTCAGTCTCCTTGTCCATATTGTCCAACTGGAAAATGCCCCTGGTGCTATGGTGCGTTTGACAAATTACCTGTGATCAATGTACCATTCACGTAGGAGCCTCCAACCAACAAGAGCAGCCCAACTGTCCTCAATGTCCTTCAGGAAAGTGTTCTTGGTGTCAAGGTGAACATTTCAAATTGTGATTCTTAGAATGAAACACAGGTCGAGGTGAAAACGACGTGCAGGAGCAACAGGAAAATTCCTGCCCGTACTGCCCTAAAGGGAACTGTCCTTGGTGTCGTGGTGAGAATTACTAATAAAAAAATGACTGAAGACGAACTTTGCTATAGGAAATAATGGAAACAACAATGAGGTACAACCACAACAGCAGTATTCATGTCCTAATTGTCCAACGGGGAAGTGTCCATGGTGTAAAGGAATGAATCAAGGAAATCAAGGTATGGAGAATTCTGTAGAATGATGACACAGAGGATACTGTAGAGTCAGAAGAACAACGACGTCCAATGCAAAGTTACAACAATGGACAAGAGGGAGGATGCCCTTACTGCCCTTCTGGAACATGTCCTTGGTGTCATGGTGCATTCTCTATTTTGCCAATTCTCATTAACTCAATAATTCAGAAAGCAACAACAAGATCCAGGAAGAAACTCAAAATCCATGTCCAAATTGTCCTTCCGGCCGTTGTCCCTGGTGTCATGGTATACCTACAGTAACTGTTATGTCATCTTACAGTATCCATAGGAGCGTCTCAATTTGCTCAGGAGTCACAGCAACAACAGTCTTGTCCAAACTGTCCAACCGGAAAGTGCCCTTGGTGCCATGGTGAGCATAACAAATTGCCTGAATGAATTCCTGAATTCAGGAAACGGTAACAACCAGCAGCCTTCTCCATCAGACTACGAGGAGCCGACGCAGTCTTATCAACGAGGACAGGAATGGATTCAACAGGAGACCACCCAGAGTACACCCACCACACACTATGGACCACCCCCTGGATACCAACCACAATCACCTCAGGTTAGGATTACGGTAGATGAATGATGGAATGGGATTCAGGACTATGCACAAGTGAACATTCCTGGAGTGGATAATGGAAATGATGGAAGACAACAATACGGTAGTTATGCAACAATGGGAAATGGTAAGTGGAGAAGGAAAGGAAAATGGAGGAATTGTTCATTTGAGAGTATCATTCTGCATTCAACAATGCTGGATATCAACATGTTCTACCTTCTGTCTATAGGTAATTATGATATAGGATTGAAAAGGAGATATGAATTGAGACCAAATACCGTCTACCCTTCTATCCCTTCCCAACCTCTTGTCTACACTGAGAATAGTCCAAATGGAGTGACTCAGTCTCATTCTCCTTCTTGTTGTGTCATCACTCTTCCTGCTGGAAGGTATCAACATTACACATCATGAGGGTTCACACACAATCTTCAGATACACCATCCTACCCAGTAACATTCCAAGAAGTAGAAGACGACGGGCATTCAAGACGTTAGAGGCGATGATCGCTAGAAAACACACGTATTGAGGATCACTGTATTTATTGATTGATTCACATGCTTTATGTGCACATTCTTTCATTGAGAACGGGTTGAAACACAGTGATACATGCATCATGTGCCCCCAGAAGATAACTTATTTATAAATGATGCAGAAGATTGAGATAAATATGAATAAGATTGTTGTGTCGGGAATGAGATTCCAACTTGGAAAGACCACACAAACATTCACAATTTCATGTTCACTACACAGGTGATTCTAAATTGGTAAATTGAGTCGTTGTTCTTCCCCGTAGCGATATCACGTCATTCTCTTCTATGTTTTCTCCATTTTGAGGATGTGCTCATATGACAATGTATCAACAATACAATAATGAACATCCAATGGTTGATTGAGAGGAGTTGCCTGAGGGAATGATGAGGAAATGGAATAGAAGGGATTGAGGATGATAGGGGAAAATGACTGAGAGACAAGGAAGGGTGACACATTCAATATTCAATGGAAGAATACATCTGAAGATGAAAGAGTTCAACAAATGGAATAGGGATGAGACTGTCAATTACAGTTGACGAATATTCGCCGTTCGTTGGTATTCTTAATTGTTTTCGCTTTTTCCTCTTATTCAAACACAAAATATCTGCAGTGAAAATGAAGTTTCTGTTCCAATATTCATAATGTATTTCAAGATCGTAGTTACAACGGAATCCTTTCCTTTCATTGTATTCTTCACCCCATTAGAGTGTGTGACAGTAATCTCATTCCATCTTCCATCCCTCTGGATATATCAAGTACAATTGTGTGAGTATAAAGTGATCACAAAACTCTACCGTACTGCCTTTGGGTAATGAAAGGGAAGAGTTTCTCACATTGTGTTATGAATAAGACAGTGATTAGTGCCACAGGATGGAGACTCCAAATACCTATCTCTTAATCATCTTTCGCTGCAATCGACTCTTTTATTCTTGTCGAACTCGAACTATTTCATTCCGTCCTAATTCTAAACGTCCTAATTGTTAAGTACCTCTTACTGTGCTCTCTTTCATCTGTCCACAATCCATTGTATTCTCTTCTCTTCATCCCCATTGGCCTTCTATCTCCTCTCTTCCTCAATAGACTCCTCCCCTTTTCATCACTTTCATTCTCTATTCTCTCCTCTTCCTCCATTGTCTCTCTTTCTTCTTCCCTCTGGCACTAATAGAGTAGTCACTTTTCCTCTTCATCCCCTCATTTGTCTCTTTTAACAGTCCTTTACTCCTCTCTCTATAATGAAACGTCCTTCCCTTTGTTCTTCCCAGACTCCCCTTCCTAAAAGGAATCTTCTTCACTATTTCCCTCCCAAGGAACAATCATCTCTTCCTTCTTCCATTTCCATTCTCCCAATTGAAATTCTTTCCAAAGTCTTTTCTCAACTCAAATTGGATGAACTTCGCAATTGCAGACTCGTCAACAAAACATTCAAGGTTTGCTATTTCTCTGTTCCTTTCCAAATCTTTCCTTGTTTAGAAACTCGCAGACCATCGACTTCAGACCAGACCAAGGAAGATCGATCGGATATACATCTATTCTGTTTGTAGTTTGTAGTCTGATGATTGATTGTATTCTATTCAGACAACTCGTACAATGTCCGTGTCTGTATTGTGTCTGGAGGACAGGAAAGTGATCAGTCTACGGTTCAATAGTGCAGGCACTCAATGTATGGGGGCAAAGACATGCAGAGTTAGAAGGAATAAACGAATCGAGGTGAGGAATGGGAAACGACAGACACACCACAACACACTCGGTTCAGGAACGGTGCATCTTCAAGACTGGCAAGGGACAGAAGGTACCTCGATCCATGAATATGCCTCAATTCATTGGTGAGTACATTCCTCCTCTTACAGTAATCCTCCAATCCACTCAGGACTCTGTGTCTACGATGCCCTCTACCGTGTCTTCCGCAACAGTTGTATTCACTCGATGAGAATGCACACGGTACGGTACCTTCCCCTGATGGGGTGTACTGTAGTCCCTTCCCCACTTACAGTATCCCCTCTGATATGGTGTACTGTAGTCCCTTCTCCACTTACAGTATCCCTTGCAGAAGGAGGGTCTTTGTCATGGATTCGTGGAGATGATGTCTCAATTGGAGTGGTTTCTGTCTACAAGGGAATGTTCGAATAGTCAACACAAAGACTGACAGTCTCCTCTTCTTCTTGTTCAAATGTTTATGTAATTAGCTAACTAGGCAGTTTTGTCATATTAGAATATGTAGTCAAAGGTTACTCATTTATAAAATTAGGATTATGTTTTTGGAATTTTATTAGGCAATGACAATTAGGTAAAATTGTTTGTTTATGCTAAAAAACCTTGTGTTGTAAATGTGTTGTGTTTGTGATAATTAATTGCCATTGATTGATTGTATCTATCCACTCTTTACTCAAATGTCCTAACTCTGTCAGATTCATTATCTTTTTATAAGCTAATTCTTAAACCCTCGATGAGGAGGACTGTAAATGTAAAAAAAAATGTAATGTAAAAGGCATTTCTTTAGAAGGGAAAGGAAGGGAATGTACATTTGCAGTCTTGTTTACTGTCTCTATTCATTTCATCCTTTCCCTCTGGACATGAAGCACGGAGAATTCAAATTGGAGATTGTCATCTCTTGTGACGAGTGAAAGAAATAATCTACAGAAGCAACGATGTTACAAGAAGGCCATAATATTCGACGAGGTCAGTCATTACAAGGGAACGCATTCCAAGCAGAAGTGAACATTTCTTTCATCTAATTCCCTCAGAGCATTTGTCCACATCTTGAAAGAGACAACCACACCGAGGGAATTAGACGACAGAAATGTGCACTTCTGCTTGGATTCCGGCAGAAAGAATGGCAAAGTGAATTCGATCTGTCCGTTCTCGCGAACACGAACAAAAACGTGGCAGCCCCTGCGTAGCAGCCCCACCGATCAGTGTTGTTGGGGGCTGCCACGCAGGGGCCAACGGGCCAGCAAATAGGCCTCGGGCCAATGGGCCAGGGCCTTGGTCATGATATAGGATACCCCGCCAAAAGATAATCATTACTTTCACTTTCTTTTAAATTTCTCAATATTTTTCCACGTACTCAATGTATTTCTGGTATTTCTTTTAACAACGGCTTTTAAAAATAAGGTTAAAAAAATTGTAAAAAAAAGAAAATCTCCGCAATAGCATGGCCACATCCACTCTTTCCAAAGCGCTCTTCATTCAATAAAACATTCATGGGGTTTCTAAAATGGCTTTTTCAAAAAATTGTAACAGGTTAGGCTTTTTGCTACTTAGGTATTTGCGTCTTCTTATTATTGTTATTCGAAGCTCTAATTAAGTATCTTTGGTTACAGTGGCCGTTTTACAAATACACTGGATTTTTCCTTAAAAATTAAGATTTTTTGGTTTTTTTGTCCGGAAAAAAATATTTTTTGGGTTTTTTGTTCGAAGAATTTTTTGGTCCGAAAAAGTTTTTTGTCCCAGCCCTGGTGCACAGAGACTCGATAACATTGTTGTTTCTTCTCCTAATCCAGGACGAGAACAACGTGTCTTGTGGATGATTGACTATGCTATGACATTCCCATCACAAGAAGGATTACGGTATCATGTTCAGGATTCTCTAGGAAGTACAGAAATGAGAATGGAGGAGTATTGTCGATGCGGAGACCAAGGGAAAGAGTGAGGCCAATCATTGTGAAAATGTGATTATTGCAGCAGAAGATGGAACTTGATACTTGTATTAAAAGCAGCAAGATGGAGAGAAAGACTTACCAGTCTGATGCTGGTAAAGAAATCGTCAAATGAACATCTCATGATCAAATTTTGTTTCAATTTCTATTATGGAATCTCGTCTCTTCCCCATGATATCGTCCACATTATTTGAACCAAACGGAGTGCAGCCGTTGATTGGCCGTGTCACTCTTACTCCCTCAAATTGAGAATTGTCCCATTTGTACTATTCCCGATGCGAATATCTGACTAGAGTTACGGTAGTTTTATATCTTATTTTTTCTTTGCTTCATTCCTGCTTCACGTATTCCCGCTGTTTAGTCATTTTCCTTTCTGAATTCTTTTCGTTTGACTAACCCGCTGCACTTATATGGTATTGCATAGGGGTTCCTACCGGTTTTGTCTGTGATTCGGTTGTCAAAAACATGATATTCCCGGTAATATCGAGAACGCAGCCAAATTATACATATTGAGACAGGACAGCTCAAAATGCAGATCGAAAATTGACAAAAAGTACCTCGAACTGCATTCAAATCTCTACACATCAACTATCTCATTTTGTCTCCGTTATGATAACTTCCTAACATTCCACTAACTTTGTCGGAATAATTGAACGATAAAGAAGAATTCTTGCAATGGGTGTTATTTTGAGAGTTTTTCTTTGGTTGAGTCAGTGTTTCTGTTTTTCCTTCCATTGGTGTGCTCAGGCGAAGTCACGAGAATGAGTAGACGTGCATAAATATCGTATTTTCCGTTCCTTCTCTAGATCCTCTTCTTTTCCTTCGATCTCCCACAGTTGGTAGTAGAATAAATGGAGGATCCAGAGAGAAAGATGTGTCATATTTCTACAGACGTATCATTGTGTCTGAACTTGGGTGGAAGCTAGGGTATCGCTATTGGAACTTTATAGACAGCCGTCATGACTAGTGGTGGATTCGAGCTGAAAACACGACCGGGCGACTGTAGACGCAGACATAGAAATTATGCTGTCAATATAGTTCCGATAGCGACACCTTAGTGGAAGCCCTTGTTTTTCATTTGAGGATTCTCTTGATTCGACTGTTTTCTCATTGAATGATCACTCCCTTCATAAGAGGAGATGAAGATCTAGAAAGAGAAGAGGAAGAGAGACGATTACTGTCACTTCAATTCATTTGTACAGCCTGGAAAAGAATCATAGGCTGTTCCTGGATACAAATGGACGATAAAAGGAAGATGAGAAGACATGAAATCAGTGGCAGTTCAACTCTGCCTTTTCATCCTTTCCCTTCTCCATTCACTACAGTATCCCTACAGTATCCAGACTACAGTATCCCTTCAGAATGAACTCCATCCTCTCTTTCCTTCTCCTCGTCCTATTCCCTATGTGCATGGTCATGGCCCAAGAGTGCAAAGATGATCCCCGTAAGAGCAAAAGCTGTCAATTGAGTGACGATAATCTCATTTCAGAGGGATTCTGCCATGTCGTATCTCAGTTCTGTGGAGGGAAAGAATGGAAGATCCTCACTGATAAGTGTGCAAAGTCATGTGGACACTGTTAGACAAGAGGTGCCAACTCTCTCCAGAGAGTACTGTATACAGAGAATACTGTATACAGAGAGTACTGTATACAGAGAGTACTGTATTCATTCAACAATATTGTTCATCCCACTCCATCCTATGTATAAGTCGACTTCATTGTTGATCACCCTTCCTGGATACCTCAGTAAGTTGTATCGTCGTCAAGAGTTCTCAATTCCTTTCCCTTGTCATTTCGACAGACTTCTCCACAATAAAAGATTTAAAGCCAATACAACATCAAAAGACAAGAAAAAGGAGAAAGACGAAATAGAAGACGAGAGAATGTGAGAACAAGAGAAAGATTCCTATCAGAGAACAAAATACCATCCCTCCCATCTTCTCAAAAGTGACACGAAAACTCTTATATTTAGATCTTTATTGTTGGAGGGATCTCCATTTTCGCTCTTCAAGGGTTGTACTCGATGGGGAGGTTCTTCCTGCGGACCATACCGTCTCCCTGAAAACCCAACCATTAGGGCATACAGTAAGATAAACGAAAGGCCTGGGACTACGGTAGGTAGCTGTACGGTACCTGGAACCACTCTCGGCGGAACTGCTTGGCAGCTCCATCAGGGGTGTTGGTCCATTCGATGGTGATACGGTCGTTGTTGGTATCCTGAATCGATTGCTAATGGACTCCACCCCCACAGCCAACAGCTACAGTACCCTCCCCCCACAACTACCGTACCTCCTGTCCGTAGGCGAAGGCGTCGCAGGAGACGGCGACGAGAACGGCCTCCTTGGGGTCAAGCACTCCAGATGCAGGGTCCACTCCGAGCCTCTTCATGTTGGTGGTCTTGAAGGCCCATCCAATACGACGAGCGGAGGAGTTGGTGACCTGAAGGGATTACGGTATGACCGAAATTACGGTAGATGGATGAAACTACAGTATCCTAGCAACGTACCTTGATGTGATAAGTGTGCTTGTCGTCGTAGGGGGCATTGAAGACGATCTTGGCTCCGGGCTGGGTGGCGATATCACCGGGAGGAACGGACTGAGCCATGACGACTGAGTGTGAAGAAGGGGAGGGAGACCGCCTTTTATATGAGTTGGGAGAAGAATGAGAAGGAAAGGAGACATTAACATGGCAAATAATGGGTGATTTACATTAATATTTACATTGATGATCATGTTGTTTGTCTCATTGTGATCAGAACATCTAAAATCTGAATTTGATACTTCATCTCACATTCAAACTACTCTTCTGACTACACTTTTATTGATCGACTGACAACAACAAATTGTTCCATGTTTTTGGATATAGTATGCTTTACTTTACTTCGATTTTAGTCTGTAAGGTAAATACATCTCTCAATTCAGTTCTTTTAGAAATTGAGAACTTCATAACAGGTCCGTGTTGGTATTTGCGTGTTGAGTATCGAAACTGTATGCTCTTCCCCCTCTCATGATACTGTATTTCCTTCCCATTTTCATTGTTTCCCATTACACAATATTTCTTTTTTTCAGTCGTCTTTATTCAGTTTCAGTAAGTGATAAACACTTTAATAAAGGCGTTTCATGGTTGAATTTACTACTTCGGAGTTTTTTCTCCTTGAGATGAAGAAGAAAGAGCAGAAGATTTCGTAGACGATGAAATGTTCAGAGGACTCGCTGTATCGGGAATCTTGGGTGAAAGACTGCAAAAGAATCGTCAATCAAAGGATTTGAAATTACGGTAGAGGCATGAAACTACAGTATCCTAGCAACGTACCTTGATGTGGTAGGTGTGCTTGTCGTCGTAGGGGGCATTGAAGACGATCTTGGCTCCGGGCTGGGTGGCGATATCACCGGGAGGAACTGACTGAGCCATGACGACTGAGTGTGAAGAAGGGGAGGGAGACCGCCTTTTATATGAGTTGGAAGAAGAATGAGAAGGAAAGGAGACATTAACATGGCAAATAATGGATGATTTACATTAATATTTACATTTTATGACCTTGCCCAATAAAAATCCGTTGAGATAAAGTTGGTGTCGATCAAATCTATTTCAATGTTGTTATGTCGCAATGCAAATATGAAAGAATTATGGGAGATCATGGGAATAATAATATTTATTCACTTTCCTTTTCTTTCCATTCTTCGAATTATCTCCAGTCCTCTTTGTCTTCATGTACCTTGTGTCTCGTCAATAGTCATTGAATTTCAACGATGAACGTACTCCCCCAATAAATGCATCGCTTTTTGAACATCGAAGCTGAACTTCGATCTATCAGCTCTTCAGTCCATTCTGACGAACATTCATCCAAACAGGTATGCACTTCTTACTTGTATCAACTTAGAATGTTTGGATATCTGTGACCTTCTAACAAAGAAACCCCATTTCAGTCATCAGACAATGCTTATTCTTCTGACACATTTTCCACTCCAAAATTCTGTGATGAAACACTTGCAAGTTCTTCCGTGTGGTTCATTATCCACAGTTCATACATTTCTGCGACAAATGTCCATATTTCGTATAATAATGTCCATTTGCAGGACAACTCCAGAATTGTGGGAGATCATGGGAATAATAATATTTATTCACTTTCCTTTTCTTTCCATTCTTCGAATTATCTCCAGTCCTCTTTGTCTTCATGTACCTTGTGTCTCGTCAATAGTCATTGAACTTCAACAATGAACGTACTCTCCCAATAAGAGCATCGCTTTTTGAACATCAACTAGTTATCTCATCAATGTACGATCAGATTTTCGGCTGCTTGTCAGATTTCTCTTCGCTGTCTTAGGTACAAAGCTATGATCTCTCACTACTGTCTGATTTTATCAAGGGGAAACAATCACAATTCAGACGTTTCTGAAAAGAAATGGATAAACCGACTAAAATTGACTGAAAACAAGTAAATTTGCATGGGCACCGCTCAATTGGCATTGTTATCATCGAATGAAGATGAGTTCGTTCTATCGATTTGGGTCCGAGACTTCATACTACTCAGGGGCGCAAATATTGAATGATTTACATTTATATTTACATTGTAGATTGTATTATATGTTCAAATGAACGTATGAATGAGTAAAGTGAGTTTGGATGGGACATCGTTACATCATCGACTTCTTGATAGTATGTTTTGTTCTTCAAAATTCACGATCTTTTCTGTTTTCATGCTTGCAGTAGGCAGCAAGAACAGTGTTAGTCGAGTGAATTTCTTGCATTATAAAATCAGCAGCTGACTCTGAAAGGTCAATGGGGGAAAA
>JACMIF010004123.1:0-12935 GCA_014805445.1 Diplogasteroides magnus | reverse complement strand
TAAATAGATATGCATATCGCACTATATTTAACCATAATACAATCATAAATATAAACTAAACACGCTGAACAACGCAAAAACAAGAGACTTTGAAAAGTAGCCAAAACAGGCCGCACAAGTTTCAAAATTCAAAAAAATTATACAATGTGTTCGGTTTCGCGTCAAGAGTCCGCGCGCGCTTGAAAAAAGTATTGCAAACTGACTATTTTTGACGCCCTGGACTGTACCTTTAAGCAATATGAAACTGGACAGGCGTCGAAGAAGCTATCGGGCTTGGTGCATCGACCATTTACTACAGGAAATTCTTTCGCAATTTGATTGTACGAAAGCATAATCTTAAGAACATCATCGCCGTCACACTCTATGGTAATGCGCGATTTCCAACAATAAAGTCGGCGCTTGCATCCATCAATCAATATTTTAACTCTTCGGCACGTAGCACGCAATTTCTCCAAGGTTACATAGTCCAGTGAGCAAAAAATGTTCAGCAGAATTTCGGCAGGCGCTTTGTTGAAGTCAAATCCAACAAAGTTTGTTGAATATGAAAGGGAAGTTCGGTCTCTTGTCTTACGTCGCGGCATTTAGGAATAGATTCGTTGGTGGACAGAGGGATAAAAGAAGAATAATGAATGACAGACTAGGCGTCGTTTTTGCCCCATATGAGTCAATCAATAGATGCCTACTAGAGCAGGGCATTGCTGTCGGTGACATTGCTAATTCTACACCTATTCTTCTATTGTCTTACCTATTGCCTGACTACGGTGCAGTTTTGTCTTTGCGCCTTTTCTTTCGAAAATGTAAAATAGATATCTAAAAACTTTCGATTCGAAATGTGATGCCTTAAACAAACCGTGCGGGGAGATAGTGTGGCGTTTCCCGAAGAGGAGATCAATATCTTGTCGATATGAGAGAGCGAGGATTTGCACATATGTCGTTAAAACACTTATTTAACAGATTAGATTTGTCTCCTCGTGGGGATGCGGCTGAGAGATAAGGTTGAGAGATAAGGTTTCTAAACCGGTAGTGTATGTTTTTGCCCGCGCTTGCGGGTCGATCAATAGTCGGGCTGAGTTTGAAAGCCAAGGCACCGCCAGTGGTTGGTGTTCCGCGTCCTGATATGTTCTTTCGTTGTAGGAGCTAATATTACCTCTCGATTGCTTGCCGTAGTTGGGATTTTTCTCGTTTCAGTTGAAATTACAACTATCCACATGTCGTTTCTTCTCATTCCATATAATGGCCGCATCGGCCAACGAAGATCAAGAGGTGACAATTTCCTTCTCTCAGAAAAAGAAAAGAACATTTGGAAAATGTTCTTTTCCTTTGGGGTGTCGTTGGGGTGTCGCATGGAAGTCTTTCAGTGCATTCGTGATTTCTATATTCTCCGAGGTGCGGTCGTGTCCGCTTTCTCTAGACAACCAACCGCACCGCTGATTGTGAGAGTGGAGATATGACGAATGGACTAAAAGCACTCGCATACACTCTTTCCCTACAGTTGCAATCATGAGAGGTAGTGAATGCGTTTGATCTTGAAGAAATATGACCGCAATGCATGAATCAATTAATGATTGGCGACTGAGAAAAGGAAAGAAAAGAGCAAAAATTTTTTTTTAGGAAGTAGAAGTCACTGCTGGATTGCGAACTATGCAGCTAAGCGGTACAGTTTATTGCTACTAACAAGTAGGGGTTCAAAAAAGATAAATTTGTCGTTATTCTTCTCCACCGCGCAGTTGTCTCATTCCCTCATAGACAACTGCTTGGCGGAGAAGAATGGCGACAAATTTACCGTTTTAGAACCTCTAGTTGATATATTAGATCCGAGCACTTTAAAGAAACTTCACTATTCTGACCTAGCGTAATGATGGATTCAGATGATCGAAATCTACGACTGGACTCGTTACCTACCACTGTGCTTTTGGACGTTTTCGCTTACCTCGATACGTCGAGTCTAAATGCTCTGCGCTCAAGATGCAAGTAGGATAAAAACAAATGATCGACACCTTACTAGAGGCATTATTCAGACGCCTATGCGATGTTATCGATTGTAACACGAAGTATCTATACGATCGCTCAATCTCCATCACCTTAAAGGTGTTCGAACACAGCACTGAAATCGAATATGAGAACAAAGCCTTAGTCGCGCGGATTTTCCTAGCGGATGAATCTCCCTATTGTGAGGAGTATACTATGCTCATGAGGGGTGTGCAGCAGCTCCATGTTCATGTTACAGAAATGTATTCTACGGTTAACGAAGACGCAAACCAGGTAGCCGAATTTCAGTTTATTCTGTGAAATTCATAAAAACATTCTAAGATTTAAAAAAACTCTCCATTCAATGCTAATTACAGTTCATAAAAAATTTTTTTGCAGATTTTCGACATGGCTGCATCGATGACGATTAAAATGAGCGACTTCTCAAGGGCGATACCAGTTGAAAGCATGTACAAGTACTTTTTTGCACCCAGGCGTCCCTTAACCATACGTGGCAACACGTGGCGCTTGCAATATTTCATGACGGGAAGGTTTATGCACGGTACAAATAATGAAAACCGAATTTTCTAATATGAAATTTGTTTCAGAAGCCGGATTTGGCACGTTACGAGCAGAATTTGAAGACTATTTCGAGCTCGATGATGAAGATTTGCCTATTATTGCGGCTCGGTCTGATCTAAGCGAGATTTTCCTCAAAAATGCATCGCAGCTTGAGAGGAATTCAAGATTGCATAGCGGTTAGTACATGTTCGTCGATTATTTTAATATTCTAAACAATCTTTCACTTGACAACGTAAAAATATCAAAGAACCGAAGTAAGTATAATGATTTCACAGTTGCCGTAGTCATTCTCATCAATCTTGCTCAAACGTTCACGATTGTGCTTGCGTCACATCAACTAGGGTTTCTAAATCGGTAGTAAAGGGCATTTCTCCTTCGTCAAATCCACTCGGTGCGATTATCTATTGGACGTAGAGACAACAGCTCATTTGAAATTAGATAAATGAGAAATGAAATTCACTGCCGATTTAGAAACCCCAACCAACATATTTTATCGTCTTTAGGAGATGCTAAGCAACCGATTGAAGAAGAAAATTCACCTCACCGTAGCTGGTGGTCCACACCGGTTTCCGGCCGAATTCCTTAACCATCTCAATAATATCACAGTGGTTTGATATTATTATCTTTCTAAAAATATTTAATTTTTACATTTGCAATGAAAAAAATGAATCATCAACAAAAGCGATAAAAACGCTAAAAATATCGGCATTAATGCCGCACTCACAGAATCGTTCCATGGGCACGCCTTTCCACCTATTCCGAGCCCCAGTAACGATTCTTGCATATTATAATCATACAAATATAATACATTTTAGTGGAACTCCGAAGTACGAATGCTTTCTTCTCATGCCATCGAGTACTCTCGTGACAATCACTTTGTAATTGCGTGGCTGGAGAACAAGTGCAATCTTCATATTGAATCGGGCAATGACAGACAAGCACTGCTACCATCAATCAGTCATTTTAGATTTGATGTTGAGAAAATTGTACCCTTCCTAATTGTATTTCATTGTCTCTTCATCTTTGTATATTCTTTACCTGATCGTAAGTCATGAATTCAATCGCTTCGAAAAATTACTGTTCCTGGACCAACTGTAAATCAATAAAGAACTGAAATGTTCATCAGAAGCGAGGTTTTGATGTGAGTAGGCACTTTAACATGCTTTTACCCAGGAAATGTCGTCAAGCTCGACGAATCAGGAAAAAAGGAAGTCAATGAATTGTGAAAATGGTCAATTTCGCAATGATGGCCTATTTAGTTGTCCCTTCGCCCTTTTCTGCAATTTTTTTGAGCGAATAGCAACATCAAGAAACTGTCTTGGCTCCGTCAACAGTATTATATAGTATTAACCCGTCAACAGTATTATGCATCCTATCTGAACTGTTATTCCTAGCACGCGTCTCACAGATGAATGCGACCCTGGTCTCTCACTTTTACGTGCTATTTCGTCGGCACGGGATATGTTTCAACTGGGAAATAAATAGAGTAGAGCAACAGTTCAGTTAGGATGACTAATATGTGTCAGCAGAATGTGCACTGAATAGGAAGCGTGCTTTATTGACACTGGCCATAAGCAAATAACATAGACCTAGTATCATGGTTGGCAGTTTTTGGGCGAGATTGGTTATGTTTCACGGAAACTATAACATTACAGATATATAAGGTCGGGAAAAATAACCGATTTCAAACTGCCAACTTTATTAGAGAGTAAGTGGAGACGTAAAATTTGGCTTATCATAATTTCTCGATCAATTCCTCTCAAGACAAAATGTGTGATATTATCTCTCTGTCATTGACCCTGCCTTATCCACGGAGCCCTTTTCTCCATTTGAATTTCAGATAAAAATCATAGGGCTATCTTTCTGGGTTTGGTCACGGTGTCGTCGCCTCTCATCTTGCCTTGAGGAAAGTGATAACCGGATATGCGTCGAAATTCTCCATCGTCGTCATCCATGACACGGAATCTAAATGGAAGATGGCGCAAATTGGATAAAAATTCGTCAAATGGACGCTAACCTTGCTCGGTCATCGTAGTCGTCAGATTTTATCGAAAACTGAGAACTGAGATAACAGAGAACAAATGTTTGGCCGGGCACTTTTGACCGCTCGTGTACATGTTTTAACGTTAACATTAACAAAATCAATAAGACACAAATTGGATAAAAATTCGTAAAATGGACGCTAACCTTGCTCCGTCATCGTAGTCGTCAAGTCCCCGGAAACTGAACGAATATTTTTTGTCGATGCGAAAGCATATTATTACTAAATTGCGTCGAACTCCTTTGACATTTAATGTGAAGAAACTGTTCTTATAACTGCATTCCAATTATAATACTTCCGTCATTGTTATTTTGGCGCATGATGTTTCTAAAGTTTTGTAATTCGCACAAATAATTTAGAAAGTGCTCGAATGTTGGGCGCCGGCAGTTATGCTGAAATTCATGAGTTGAAAAATAGCACGACTTAATCATTGAATACTCCAGTACTCAGTTCTCTCTCACCGGATTGAAATTGGTACGTTGTTCTATAAGTTTTTCTTTTCTAATAATGTACCTAATAAGTTAGAAATTCCACATGAAAAAGCACAATTTCTGTCACAATCGCTTCTGTTTATAGCGAGCTCTATGCAACTTCTCCCCCGGTAACTTGTGTTGGATAGCGGATTCTTATATGGACATCATGAAATATATCCCAATACATTGGTGTGGCTAATCAGGAAATAAATGGGTTGGTCAAAGGCAGCATATGTTGCATTCGGAATATTTCAATCCAATAATAGTAACAGCACAAAAATTGTTGTTTCTAACGTTACGTTAAAACAGAAAAAACTCCGTTTCTTAAAGGAGCCACAATGGGAGATTTATATGCATGTACTTTCGGGATCACTTCTCTCCAATTCCCTTACTCTCTCGTTGACAGAGTAGACCGCTCTGACGACGAGAAAGTGGGGGAATGGGGAGAAGTGAACCAGAAAGTGCATGCAAATAAATCTCCCTTTGTGGCTCCTTTAAAGACATATTTTTCCTTATTTCAGCACTGCATCAACGATGATGTTGATGGTTTCGAAACCGTCGTCACTTGAGACAATCGAGATGTTCGGCTGAAAAAAATCGAACGAGAAATATTGCAATGCTCCCTCAATAAACACTGATATTGCCAGGAATTCTTTTTTTAATTTTTTGTTATTATCTAATTCATACTAACGTCTACTAGATGCTACCGAAAACTGGCGATTATATTGTTTGAATTTTTTCCCATTCGTCATGTTCCTCAACGTAACTTTTCATTGGACATCATCAACGGGAATTTAAAGAGAACTGAGATCGAATCATCTCGGTTGAGCGGCTTTTCCTCCAGTCTCGCCGCTTAAATTCCAAGGTACCAGCCTATGATATCTTTACTGTGAATGGATTGACATCTGTACAATATGTTCAAGGCTACAGTCGCGTTCGAAATGTCTAATGTATTTACATAGTAAATCTTGCATTTATAGAAGAATCCTGTGATGACGCCGTGGATAAAATCGAACCACTATCGTATATGCACCTAATTCTATCGTTTTTGTCTTAATGATTGTGATCTTTTGTATCTATAGATCTAATCCGATATCAAACTTTTATGAACAATTCGAGTTGTACAATAAATACAGGAAGAGCAGAGAAGCATAAATAATGAAGTAATGTTTGAACTGAGAAATAGTACTTCAGCGGTTGAATAATATCAGATGTCAGTGAGGAAATTTTGTTTGGTGAAATTGTTAATGATTTCTACCTCCAAGGCTTATCGACAATATCCTATTTTCCGGTCAGTACTCTCTCCAGGGTAATACATATTGAGATAAATATAGGCATATATGACGCATTTAAGCTTCTGCAGATTGAATCGTACGCTCCGTTCCTTGAACATGTACCAAATCTCTTCCATAAAAGATCCTTGAAATTCGTCTTCTTCTACTTTGTCCGCTTTTTGCAGGGTTATTGTTTCATCTCCTATCTGCTCAGTGAACGCATCCATGTTTACCTCATCTATAGGGAGAACAAACGAAAATAACTTTAGTGGTGATGAAGGTAGTTGGTTCTAAATCGCGAACATATTATACACAAGATTACAATTCACTAGTCAGGCGTGTTAAATAAAATATGAGTAACTAACCTGGATCATTCTTCTGTACTGATGTTGTGTTATCTGCTCGGCGTGACGAATAACACAATGCATTAAATCGCTTCTTGAAACTAGCAGTCCGATTTGATCGAGAGTTATTGCACTGTTGTTAACTACTAGGGAACATCTCCCCGCCTCTGATTTTCAAATTTAGATTGTTTCAAAGATGATCTTACCTCGGTAAAATTTTTCGTCCATGAAGGCACTGTATTCCCAAGCCTTTTCTAGTATTTGCAACCGCTTTTTGAGTAGAAAATGCGATGGAAATCGGCTTCACTTAATTTCTTAACTGAGCAATGCATAAGTAACTGTGAAGCTCTATCCACGGAGCTACTCAGCGTTTGGAGTGATTCTGTAGCAAGTGATCCATGATAAGCAATTTCGATATGTTCATTCACTCGGTCAGTAAAGTCGATGACAACGTTCAAGCAGTCCAGAACAGACTGATTGTTGTAGGAGTCTCTGGAGTTTGCGCAGATTCCGTTTTTGAATATCAACACTTTCTCCATTTGATCATACCTCAACGTTATTTTAGGTATTTTGTCTTCTTCACATTCAACATTGATATGAGCCATATCATCATAAAGACGATTCTTGTTCTTGTCGATGAGATTTCGCATTCTTCGTCCAGAAGAACGAACATTCTCCAAGTTCCTATAATCCAAGTCGCGAAAAATCTTCACCAGTATCTCATTGGGCGTCTTGTTGAAATCAAAGCCCACAAAGGATGTATGGGAATAAATTGAAGAAGTGGTCATGGTAGGTTCTTCTCAGGATGCCGCAGTCACAATACGAGAAACGGTGTTGAATGGCAGAAACGATGGCCAAATGGTTGACAGTGCGTATTTTGGCCCCTGCGTTCGTTCTTGTAGGTCAACCAATCGATTTCCTAGACAAGAAACAAACTAACAGACGGCATAGTGCACTCCTAGATTGGTACTCTGCCAGTGGCGAAACAACGCCAGACGCCCCCACTCTGTCATTGTTTGTCAGTCCGACGGAAGCTTCGTCTCGTTAGCGTGCGTCTTCCTTTCAATTACCTATTGTTAGTGTGCGATCACTTATGTCTATGCAAGAGAAAGAAAACAACTCCTCTAAGATTAGACGAATGAGAAATGCCACTTCTCGCAAAAATTACCGTTTTAGAAAGCTTAAAAATATTCCATTACTTAGGTCGCTGCATATGACAATTATTCCCGCCGGGGGAATTAATTCGGCAATTTTATCGTCATTATTCTCTGCAGCGCGGTTGTCTATGAGTGACAGGGATAACCACGCAGCGAAGAAGAATGACGGCAAATGTACTGATTTAGAACCTCTAAATTCCGCCATGAGGATTGTATTGCCGAGCAATAAACATGTGAGATTTAAGTATTTTTCGACATGAATGGAAAGGCAAATGTTTCAAAAATCCTGCTGGCATTCACCTCTCGGTATTCATGCGAACTGACCGAATTGAAGCGGCTGTGGTCAAACGTGCAATAGTCTTCACTGCGCTATCGGGATCAAGTCCCATGTTATTACAGTTTTTGGCTCAAAAAAGAGCAGAGACTATTATAATAGAAAGATGTACTTTATCAATTATTGTTTAAGGGGACGATCGAGTCTAATCTGAAAGAACCCCAACACGGGACTCCCACACGGATTGGTTGCACCTCTGAGAAGAGAGAGGGCAATCGAAAGGAGGGAGGCAGAGGAACACTCAATAAGCGCCTCGATCAGTTCATTGTAGCGCTAGTATCTCATTCAGCGTTGAATATATCGATTTACAGTCAACAACAAAGTCGTAGGACTTATCGAGACGAGCAACTGTCATGTTGAGTGTTTTTCACAATAATTATTTTTAATCGAGATTCAGAGCAATCATTTGTTCTTTGATTAAAATTTGTGTCTGTTCAAAATCCGGTTCGAAGTCATTATAGTGAAAAATACTCAACATGGCAGTTGTTCGTGTCCATAAGTCCAACGACATTGTTGTTGACTGTAAATCGATATAGTCAAAGGTGAATGAGATAAATCCACAACAATTAACTGATCGAGGAACTAATTGAATGCTCCTCTCCCTCCCTCCTCTCGTTTGCCATCTCTCTCTACTCAGAGGGGGCAATCAATCAGTCTGGGAGTCCCGTGTTGAGGTTCTTTCAGATTAGACTGTTCCGTCCTTTTAAGAACATCCGGAGTATTCTTGAAACTCCTGAAAAACTTTTTTCAGGAAGCGGATGTCACGGCTGACTTCCAAACCATGAACATATACGGTACTGTTTCTAAATGTATTATTCAAGATTAAAAAAAAACGATTTAAGCCATAATATAGTAAAAAAAAATAACAGAACGCTCGCTCATCATGACTTTGTTTTCTCACTCTTCAAATACCAAATTCATTTTCAGATTGTGAGAAGGAACGACTTCACACGTTGCCAGCTACAGTACTTCTTGATGCTTTCACCTATCTAAATACTTCGAGTCTAAATGCTCTGCGCTCAAGATGCAGGTAGGGTAAAAATCTTTAAAAAGTTTATATAATCCGTAATTTAGACGTTTTTGTGACATTATCGATTGGAAGACAAATCATCTGTACAAACGCTCCCTCACAATCACTTTGATTGCACATAAAAGATAGACCGACGTTTACAAAGGGACAGATACGAAAGCCGAGAACTGTATCCCTCTCGTTCACGGAGAGCCTCGACCTGAAGAGTTGGATATGCTTCTCAAGGGAGTGAAGCAGTTACATGTTCACATTGCAAGAATTGAAGCAAGGTTCAACGAAAACGTGAAAGAGGTCAGTCGGTTTTTATTGTTGTGCAATCAATATATTCACATAAAAATATTTTGTGTTGAAATCATTTCAATTGTGTTTCAATCATTGCCGATTTATTATGCAGATTTTTGATATGGCAACTTCAATGGCTATAACAAGATATGAATCTTCCAAGAAGATAAGAACTTCGAGCATGCACGAACACATTTTTGCTCCCAGAAGACCGTTGTCCATTCATGGGAGTGCGAGCTACTGGAGACCTATACTTACGGAGAAGTTCATGCGAGGTACTGATATCTTTTTTTGTTCCGCACCTTACTAGAACCGTTGCAGAAGCCGGATATGATACTCTTCGATTTGCATTTACAGGACTTTTCGTACTCGAAAACGAAGAATTGCCCATTCTCGTAGAACGATCGGATCTAAAAGAGATATTCATGGGAAATGCACATCATACCTTCGAAGGTATCTATAATAGCATTAAGGTTTGTGCCTGATATCTTGCAAAGTGAAGTAATACATTTACAAAGTGTAAAAAATACAAAGACCGGCAAATCTGGCGTGTTTTCGTCGATTAAGCCGTGTCCTCTGCATATGTTCAGATCGATGTGATGCTTCATTTTTTTCGTTTGCAGGTGATGTTGTGCAATCGTCTAACGAAAAAGATACATCTCTATATTGATAAAAGTACAAATGATTATTTTTTAGACAGCTTTATGCAAGGACTAGTCCAAGAATTCTGGGTTAGTTTTCCCAAAGCACTTTCAAAATACTATGACATTTATTGAAGCTGTTAAAGAAGCCGTAAAGGGAGATCGCGGAAGCGTTTCCCGACGGAGGAATCAAAAACTTTGGCAGGGGACATAGGTAGTGAGCGAAAATGAGAGAGCGCAGAGAAAACCAGAATGGATTCTTCCTTCGGGAAGCGCTTCCGCTTCTCTTCACTTCTCTCCAATTCCCTTACTCTCTCGTTGTCAGAGTAGACCGCTCTGACGACGAGAAAGTGGGGGAATGGAGAGAAATGATCCCGAAAGTACATGCAAAACAATATCCCCTTACGGCTTCTTTAAGCTAACAATAAGCTGTTAGAGAATTGTCTTTCACTGGAACGTTCTTCGCGCTGGAGCAAGAATGATTTCTTCTGATTCTATCGAGTTCTCCCTGGACGATCATTTTGTCGTTCTGTATCGGGAGGACAAACACACAGTTCACATTCACTCCTTCACATTTACTCGGGACGCAACAAACATGTACTTCACAAATTTGCCTATTATAAAAATGAATTGAGCAGAAATTCACTTTAACGGCACTTCGCTAATTGTAGGCACTCACGCTTACTTGTTACGACAGGCAGAACGATTCACATGCTGTTCGCGAACGATTCATTCTGCTTGCCTCGCCTCAACAGCACGGTTTTCTCTCGTGTAAAGTAGGGGTTCTAAATCGGGAGTAGAGTGCTTTCATCTGTTGTTTGATTCCCGAGGAGTTGTTGTCGTATTCATGCAACAGACAACAGCTCCTCGTGAATCAGACAACAGACGAATGCACTCTACTCCCAACTTATTGTTAGAAACCCTAATGTGAAGGTAGCACCGCTCTCAATGAGCAAGACAAACAGAATGAACCGTTCGCGAATCACATGTGAAACGTTCTGACTACCCTATTACTTGTGTGCCAAATCACGTATCTCCATTGTTGCCTCTATTGTATTTCCTGGCCCATATATGATAACATTTTTGTATTGACTGTTTTTCGAACAAACGTTTGGTCTCATTCATACGTGGAAGTTCTGAATAACTTTTCTTATTTTAATTCCCATAGACAACAACGGCATACAGATACAATAAACGAATACAATACAATACAATAATTTATCCGTGTCAGAGCATACGCTCTGGGGATCAAGGGCAGTCTTCGATTAGTCGCAAACAGTTCGTCGCATTTCTTCTCTGTAGCGAGTCCTCCCAAGAAAATTGACGGGGTGTTGATTCCTTGACTCCTCTTGGTTGGCTAGTTCTTTCTAGAGGAGAATTCGATTCTGAGACGAAGGGCTGACAATGGAATGGTCAGGACCGGCCTCGAGGTTTTTGATCCTACTATGTATTGTTCGAAAGCCCTTGACGAGTAAACACTAAAACTACATTTAGCTAATCCGGTGGAATTTTTTATATGAAGTTATGGAATAAAAATACCGAAATTTTGGTGAAAAATGCAATTTTTGGGATTTTCTACAGCAAGAAGCAGGTTTCACTGAGGGACGTGCATACCCGCAATGGAGAGTACTTCATTGGTACATTGCACAGGATTTTTACTAGATTTACTGGTTAAGGCATAAAGATGGGAGGAACTTTCAAAAGTGCCACATATTTGTAGGCTCCGCCCACTTTTATGCCTGAACCAGTAGGTCTAGTAAAAATCATAATAAAAAAAAATGTGCAATATACTACTTAAGCTCTCTCCATTGCGAGTATGCACGTCCCTCAGAGAAGCCTGCTTCTTGCTGTAGAAAATCCCAAACATTGCATTTTTCACCAAAATTTCGGTATTTTTATTCCATATCTTCTTATAAAAAATTCCACCGGATTAACTAAAGGTAGTTTTAGTGTTTACTCGTCAAGGGCTCTCGAACGATACATTGTAGGATCAAAAACCTCGAGGCCGGTCCTGACCATTCCATTGTGAGAGGAAGGTGGAAGCGACCGCCCGCGACGAAAGACTCAGAGTAGAAATGAAATAAACGAAATGGGAATTTCTATTATTAGTATACTGGAACATTAAACGATTCAATAAATTTATGCGATCGCATCATAGATGACATCATTCCTTCTCTTGGGCCGGGTGGAGGACGGTCGTGTCCCTCCACTCTCCCACTGTCCATCCGGCTATCCCGGTCCCTCACCCCTTTCCTTGTCCCTTGGCCTACCCAGGAGAGGGAGGCAAAAGCCACATTTGACACGTTGGTTCTTGAATTCTCGTCTGATTTTATGGCTTATTGATCCTTCTCTTTGGTACAATCATCATGATGCCTGGAATACCACTTGCACTATACAAGATGATCGGGAGAGTACGTCGGGAGGCAGAGGATTCATTTGAGAGCAAGTTACGTGAGTTGGAGCTGAAATGGGCCCAGAAGTATGATGGTTTGGAGGTAGCAATCGAGAGAAAGTATGCTGCCAAATATGTCAAAGATCAGGAGTTATTGTATGAATTGGTTGAGGCTAACAAAAGCCTAATGACTCAATTAGAACATTTGAAATCGTCTATTCAGGAAAGAGTAACTTCAGTATCTCTTAATCAGTCAGAGCCGGAAACTACACCAGGCACACAAGATACTCAAAGTGATGCGGATATAATGGAACAGATTCATGATCCTGATGTTTGCGAGAAAAGAGACAGAGAACGATCTGTGGTACTTTATGGACTTGTGGAAAACGGAGCTACGGCTCAACAGCAGGTCTTGAG
>JACMIF010004122.1:0-12936 GCA_014805445.1 Diplogasteroides magnus | reverse complement strand
CTAATATAAAACGAATCCCATTTTCATCATATTTTGGGGCGCTGATGGGTGGAGAAGAAGATATATGGCTGGCATTAAAATCAAGAGCCCTGTCCATTCCTGGGATAATCCCAAAAAGAGATACGAATATTTTTCTGGAAAACGAACTTGAAATTCCGAGCACACACACTCTATCTGGCTGACGACTGTGCACTCTCAAATTTGCGTGCTATTTCGTCGTTTCTCTGACCGTTAGCCATGATTTTGAATAGGTTTCCTGCTCAGTATATAGAGGCTGACTTTCAACTCCATTTACCACAATAATACATGCCATTCGGTCAAGACAAAGAGAAGTGAAGTTGGCGGACGACGAGTGACCGATTTAGTGCCCTTTGGAGTGCAATAGTGTTGTAGAGATAAATTCTGATCCTGAAATGAAGACTAAATTATCCGAAAGATGAATTGAAAATGACAGTTTAAACTGCAACGCCCTAAGGGACTGAATTTTTAAATATCTGGCGCGAACGTATAAATATATAATGACTAATGATCAATGTCGCTTGACGATAAGAGGCGTAAGGCATTCACGGTTTAACGTGGAATAACTCCTCGAGGGCTACCGAATTTAGGCAAAGCGAAATGACAAACATGGTTGATGCGACGCTTTTTGCTGCAGCAAAAATCACGCATTTTTTTATCGAAAAGCTACATTGGTATACGTTTCAACACAAAGTGATAGGCTATGGTTCGCGGTTCATATGCTCCTGGGCTTTCGAATATCTCAATTAACAAAAACATAATATAAATCGATATGAGTATTATCAATACGTTCCAGTACTCTAGAGCATAGGTTGTCTGGAATAGTCGCCTGTCAAGTTTTCACATCAACCCGATTAATGAATGGAGCTAAATCACTATATTTTCGAGTATATTATGTGGGGAACTAGATCCAAAAACCCCAAAAATAATTATATTTTCATGGAGAAAATGAAAGAACACGACAATGACCAGAAAAGTGACCCATTCCATGTCTTGGATAATAAATGTAACCATTATCTGTTCATTATTTTTGAAATATGCCACATGAGGCTTCATACTTTTTGGTTAATTGAAGCTCATTCAATATATATTAGCCTTTCGATGAAACATATTTAGGCCGGCGACAATTTATACCAGGCTTCGCACAATTTCAATCACTTCAGACCTTTCCGTTGATCTCCTCATCTCCTTCAGGATTCTCATTTCCGCTCTATCTCCCTTTTTCTCTAAATCTCTCCAACAACCACTGTCTCTCTCTCCTCTCTCGGTCATGTCTCACTCTCTTCTTTTCTCTTTGATGTCACCCCTGTAAGGTTGGCAGTTTGACTAGGTTTTCGGATATGTTTCACCGGGGCTACATATATTGAATTTATAAGAGCTGTGAAACATATCCGAAAAAACTGCCAACCTTACACCCCTGCTTCTTTTTCTCCGACCCTCTCCATTTCCTTTGATCTCTATCCCTCTCTGTTTCTCTAATCCTCTTCTCTTACAGTACTCTCTCATAGACAAGCTACATTACCCTTCCCCTCATTACCTCTAGAGTCCTTTCCTGTCCCTTGATGACCCTGGAGGCTTCCCATTTCCACCACCTGCCACCTGGTCTCTCATTCATTCATTGCCACAACACAGTCATCGAATGCAAGAGGACCCTCCACTTATCGCCTTACGCGTCGATCCAGTTCTATGCAATAGGCAACCGAACATTTATGCTATGATAGTGGTCAGATATTGACTTTTCACTAGGGTATCGCAAATGGGAAATTATTGACAGCCGTGTATTTATAGCCGTCTAAGTTCTCTGCATCGCGGTTGTCGCCGCAATGAAGTTAGACGGACAGAAATGAACGGCTGTCAATAATTTCCCATTTGCGACACTCTACTTTTTACCATGTCATTTCTATTCGCATTTCTAACTGAAAGACAACTTGACATTTATGGTCTGATATTGACAGATATTGCCGGCTTGACCGATCTGGCGCAAATGTTCTTGGATAGTTTTATGTTTAGTTTCTTTATAGCCACATTCCGCTCATTCCAGCTATCGGTTACATAGCCAAGAAACATATAAGATGTCAGTAATATATTTCATATATTTTTAGAACAACAGAGTAAACACTCAACATTATGATTGTTTTTGTTCGCCCATTACATTCGCTTTGAATATTATTCAGGCATATTTATCTCATACGCTTTGTTGGTTCGACCATTGGATCCTATCAAATGTGTTTCAATCATCTCAAATATCCGAACGAATCCATTTGAATGTGGAATTGCATGAATTGCAACGCCGCGACCCCAACGACCCCTTTTCACGTTCGAAATGCTCAACATTGACCCGTAGTCCACAAGTGTTCCCAATCCACCAGTAAAACCTCGTTTGTGACCCTTGGTTTCAAGAATAGCTTGAATAGTAACTGGCGTAAAATCTTAGATTGATGTTTTTTTTGGTTTCTTACACTTACAATTACCAGAATTTTTAATTCGGGAAAATTATGACCATTTGTGTTGAAATGAAGAAAATGTTCAATATGCTATGGAAAGCCATGAGATTCGACGAATACCATTTTTGTGGCCTAGAACAACCAAAGAGCGAATGTCAATTGCGCGAATCTTGATATATTCCCACTGAAACATACCCTCCCTTCCCTCCTATCCCTTTCAATTCGTGAATGAGGTGCCCCATTGGAGGTGCGAGTACATACAATTGTGTTCTCTGACACTGTTTGCTCACACGTCCATTCTGATTCGTAGATGGTTACGGACCGGCCGAGAATTTCCTTTCTAACAAATGCTACGTACATTATCAACTTTCTTGATTGGACTAATATAAAAAGAATCACAGTTTCATCATATTTTGGCGCGCTGATGGGTGGAGAAGATATATGACTGGCGGAAAATCAAGAGCCCTGTCCATTCGTGGGATAATCCCAAACCGTCTAGAGCAATTTTGAAGTCGACTCTGTGACCTGAAGTAATCTCTCAGGTGATTGGTGGGGGTCAACATGGATGATTCCCTTGGGTACTACCCCCCCCCCCCCGAAGTGGCGACATGCTTCATGATTACTGAAATCTTTTGTATCTACCTTGGCTAATTGAAATCAAGCAAATGCTCTGGAAGAACCAATCATAAAAGCCGGACATCAGATATGATTTTTTAGACTTGCTCTTTTCCGTTTAATTTAAATATGTTTCACGATCGATACATTAGTGTATCCGAATTGACTTCACGATTCTCTGAGGACAGCAAGCTCATTGTTAGAACAAAATAAAAGAACACCCCCCCCCCATCATATCCCCCATACTTCCTTCCTCTGTCTCATATCGCCTTCATCCATTCAAAACATCTGTGAATCAGTGTATTTTTTGGGTGGGAAGCGCTGCCTGGCATGAGTAATGCCTTCATATCGCCTGCTTTATATTGTTCGTTCCAACAGAACTGTTACTCTTTGTTTGATTAGAGCTCGCCGTTGCTTTATCGCTTTATCTTTGCTTTACTAAACTATTATGAATGGGGAGCACTTTCTCGCGTGAATGACGTAATCATTCCGTCTAAATCATTTTGATAGAACTCCAAACTCGATATGTTTCGAGGCAAGCATAAATTGTGAAATGCGTAACTGCACAGCAGTTTTGTTTCTGTATAGTAAAGAATTATCAATCTTCGCTCCAATGAAATGTTTAGTCTCCTCAAGGATTTTTTTCGACAAGATCGGAAGTGATCGCTTCTTCTTTTCTTCTTCTTTCCCTCAATTCTCGGCCCTTCCCGACATGAATCCGCTCATTATCGCCCCTTTATCTTCTCTAATCAGCTTATCCCCGAACGTGTTTTCTTTTCTCTCTTTCTCTGAACCTCTTCGATCCCATGCTCTCTCTCCAAGGAACACAAAAACGGTCTCATTGACCAATTATCTTCTTTCCCGTTCACTTTCATTTATCCAACTCGCGTGATATTCGAAATTATATGTTTTAACGTTGGCTTTCCCCTTTATGATATCAATAGATTCAAGTATGTTTCATGTATCCTTAATATTCTGATCGATAGAAAACTCGATCTCCCAACTTCCCATTCACATCATGCAGGAAAATACCTACATTTGTATTGGGTCTGCCTAATAGCTAGGCCAAGGAATGTGAACTCAATTTCGTTTCCTCTGATCATCCTTGATGACTAATCCCCACACATTCACATGCCCTCCCGAACGGTCTCTCTTCCTTATTTTCCACCCTCCTCAACCGTCTCTTTCTCTTCCTCTCTCTCACGTTCACACACTATCTCGCCTCTCTGGCCGTCTGCTCTCTCTCCTCCCTCCATAGTCTCTCGCCGCGATAATCTCGCCCGCCTCATCAAAACTTATCCGGCGCGCATCTCGGCAAAGGAGCAAACCGCCCCTAGGGACTCGAGACTCTCTCACTATACCGTACTCTCTCACTTCCTCTCTTTCTCTATAATCTCTCTCATCCCACACTATCTCGCCCCTTTCCCCTGCTTCTCTAAATCTCCGGGTAGATTTCAAACGAACAACCCGAACGCTTTTTCTGCCAGCCGCCCATATTCCTTTCTGTTTTTTTGCTATATTCCGCGGTTTCCCAAAACACCACGCTAAACTAGGCAGTTAGTATACGAAAAAGGTTATGTTATTGATCCAATCTATCAAAGTTATATATCTACCGTGAAACATAACTGATCTCGCATACAAACTGCCAAACCTACGCCTTGCTCGAAAGTGAAACGGGTCATAATGATTATCTCATATCACTCCGGGTGGGAGAAAGTTGGGATTCTCAATCGGGCTTTCTTCCCTCTCTCATTCTCTGCATAATCAGTTGTCTCTACATCCAATGGACATCCATAGACTAAAGAGGTTATAAAGTGTCCGATATCCCAATGAAAGTGATCCGAATTCATAACTGCCCATCGTTCACATTCCTGATTTCACTGCCTAATCAGGTTGGGATGATCCTCTTTCGCCTGAAGAGGTATTCATTAGGGTTTCTAAATCAGTAATAAAGTGTATTTCTCATTCGTCTAATATCCGCGGATCGATTGTCTCCACGTTCAATAGACGACCGCTCCGTATGGATCAGACAAATGAGTAATGCATTTTACAACCGATTTAGAAAACCTAGTATCCATCGTACATGTAATATTTTATGGTGCAAGAGTCAGGTGCATCGCTGATTCAGTCATATTTCGTGAATATATTGTTAGCGAAACACAATTGAAGAGCTTTCAAATGTGTTTCGTTAACTGATTGGTAGGGTTTCAAAACAATCTGATATTGACAGCCTGCCAGGAGGTTACGCAAAGCTGAAGGGAGCAGAGAAATTTTTGGGTCATGAAATTTTCAGTGCCTATTCTATGACTAGTTATGAAAGCCCTGTGATGTTTTCACATCGTTGTTACCATTAGTATTAAAGCTTCTGGCTGTCTGCCAATATATGATTGTTTTTGAAACCCTGCTGATTGGCTTGCACATTGTTTCACCATATTTGTATGAGAGCGTTTAGCGTGTTTTTCATTAGTCTATTGTTGGTTCGTTTGTCCCTGATTTCATTCCCTGATCAGGTTGGGATGTTTCTCTCCTGGACAGTTATCCGTATGTGTAAACGATGCGCTTTTGTTCGTCTGTTTGATGCCATCAACTCCATATTAAAAAGTAAAGCAAAGTAATTACGTATTAGAGATGTTTCACCTCGGTCATAAGCTGTTGAGGCCAGCTGTATAGTGGAACCTTAAGCTAGCAATTCCAATTTCCAGACTAGCCCGCAACCTTTCGCGGTTTTCATTTTCGGCCAATATTCAAGTTCTCTTTTGGCTTCGTTTGTCCGATCTGTTCAATCACACCTTATTTCATTGTCTCTATTTATCTGCGTCTCTTCCCTTTCCATTATCTCTCGTCGCTCTGTCTGTCTGCGTCTCTTCCCATTCCCTTATCTCTCGCCGCTCTGTCTGTCTGCCCTCTCTCCTCGCTGTTTTCATCCGTCTCATCACACTGTTTGCCGTGGAGATTCGCGCCCACGGCGATTCCACGGCGAGAGAATGGTTTACAATACGTGAAGTGTGAGAGAGTACAGAGAGGTTAGAGAAAACAAAAGACGTCAATGGTTCGCAGTACAGAATTTTCGGATACTCGGTCTACGCTATGTGAGCTGTAGTCATGCATCTTGCCTATTGTTGTGGAAAATTAGCTTGATATACTGAGTACACACACTCCATCTGGCTGACGACTGTGCACTCTCAAATTTGCGTGCTATTTCGTCGTTTCTCTGTCCGTTAGCCATGATTTTGAATAGGTTTCACGCTCAACATATAGAGGCAGACTTTCAACTCCGTTTACCACAAGAATACATGCACAGTTGTTGATTTGATATTATGATTTTTGCCTTTGAGATCCTAAATTATCTAAATTTTTCTCTATATTTCTTCATTCTGATGTAAATGTTCATGGTGCTAGAGGAAAATCGATGATTTAATGATCTTTCGTGGCTCAGCTGTCAATTTCGCCCCTTTGGTTATAAATATGCTTTTCCTGGGTGGATGAATGCTTGCACAGTGACTCCCCCAGTTCTGGAAAGAATGATTCAATCCGCCTTGATTCGCGCAAAAAGAGCCAACCTCACACAAAAGTTGCGAATGGGGGTCTGGTGCTGCGAGTCATCGTCTAAACAGTGTCAAAGCCGCGCAGTCGATCAGTCCCACTGCAAGCAGCGTCTTCGCTTTTATCTTTAAAATTTTTTCGTTAACTATCGATCTTGAGTTCTTCATCAATGTCATTTTATGTTTTCCGTTACGGGGCATTTAGCTTATCGCATTGGTTTTGTTTGGTTATTTTTTGCCAGATAGGATGACGCAACATCATCTAACATGACTACCGGGAATCTTAATGCTGATTTCGAAACATACTCAACATTTTAGGGGCAGTTTTTTAATCACAAGAAAACGCATAAGCATTTTAGATATGTCACAAGCACATCTATGCTGAACATGAGTGTGAATCGTATACCGTCTTTGATTTTTCAATCACTTACCGCTAGAGATTCGCGTATTCCTTTTTCGCTGTATAGCTTCGGCCGAAATATATTTTTGCACCGTAATGCCTTGGGAATAACGACAACGAAAGCGCAAATGTCCCTGGCTCTCTTGTCTTACACTTTTACAACCATTCTGCAAAAGGTGATTGGTTCCCCCTCCATTTCACCTCTGGAACATTGCTATTGCTATGTGAGAATGACAACAATGATGGCTCCACATCTATCCATATCATCACTATTGCGTAAATGTCACCCCTTCCCGTAATTCAAGGAAACAACCGTCATGAGAAAGAGCTAAGGGGCCGATTGACTCCCCTTCCCTCCATTTCACCTCTGGGCTCGTCGTGTGCAGTGATGCGTGCACTCGAACATGCAGATGGTCGCTTCCCCCATTCCACTCTCTCTTCTCTTCCACCCTCTCACTTCTCCACACTCTCTCGCCCCTCTGCTGTCTCTCCTGTCTCTCCGACCGCCGTGATCTCTGAACTGGGCAAGATCTGGTTAACCTTGCCGCAGAGAATCTTTCTAATTATTCTGTTCCATTATTTCCGTCGCTTCCACTCTGTTGAACATTGCGCATTGCTCAGTCACTCTTTTGCCTCCGGAACTGTTGCCGAATAGGAAAACGTGCTCATTCCTTGCTCTATTGGAAATCTTGCTAAATTGGTAAATACTTGTTTCTAAATTCATAAATATTGCTAATTTCGGTCATGCGCGATTCGAGTATTATATGTTTCACCGGCACTTCATATGCCACTTGAAAATTAATCTGTCGATGAAACGTTGCGCCTTTTTAGAATTACTGCAAACGTCAAGGCTGCCGTCAATCCCGCATGAGTGAGTAAATTGTTTGAAGCGTGCTGCATATTTGTTTTAATCTTTCGAGTGTTTCGGATTTCGAAATTTGAAATGAATTTCCATTGCAGGAAGTCAATCCGCATCACCTCCGCTGTGCGCGGAACTCGTCGAGAAGCTTAAGGTTTATTAAAGCATTTTTTGGAATTAAATCTTATTTATTCATTTTGTACAAAAAAGACAATTATCAGGTCCTCTTCGACATCTTGGATACGCAGCGCACCGGTGCCGTCAGCTACGACAAAGTGAGTTCGAGTTTACACGAATATTCTGCTCCGATTTTTCTTCGTGACTGCTGCGGATTATACTCTGCCGAACGGATAATGCAAATCTCTTTCCATTTTTAGTCTTCTCGATTAACCGGTTCCGCTTTTTCCATCTTGACCACTATGGCCTAAACCGAGCGAACGGTTGATGCAAATCCTGTCACATTTTGTCGTTCTGCCCTGTTGATTTTATTTGCCCGTTGAACATGCAGCTGATCCCTCCTCTGGTCAATGGGTTGCAATGCAAAAAGTGACAGAGAATGCATTCACTTCTTCTTTCCCCTGCGTCCAGACCCGTCCTTCTCCCTATTCTAGAGATCCTTGTATTTCATTCTTTCCCCTCTTTATAAGATCCCCTTTCATGGAAACTGTCTTTAAAAGGCCATATAATAGTTATGAACAGCACTAAATGTGACGGGGGGGGGTTCATTCTATAGTTGACCGATTCAAGGTTTTATCGGATATGTTTCACAGAAGGCATAACTTCCAAAGTGTAGTCGTCTTGAAACGTATACAAAAAGTAATTCACTTCTTGCCAGATACTTCCTTCCTTTCCTGCTGCACCCAAGATTAATGTTCGATCTTCACCTTACATATTCGTCTTCAATGTTCAAGTTCATAATTGCGTCTAGCTGACAAGAATCCTTGTATGAAAAACACGCAATTTTCAACCTATTTCGCTTTCGCGAATCGACATCTAATTCGTGTTGC
This sequence comes from Diplogasteroides magnus, assembly GCA_014805445.1. NCBI lineage: Eukaryota > Metazoa > Nematoda > Chromadorea > Rhabditida > Diplogasteroididae > Diplogasteroides > Diplogasteroides magnus. Next base: position 4,051 of record JACMIF010004122.1, on the reverse strand, counting down.
CAACGCTGTGATTGAAATATTCTATGTTTGATTCAGTTAGGCATAATCCAGAAAGCGCCATTGTTGTAAAAATCTTTATCAAACATATCATGCCCAAGAAACCTATTTCATTTTGCATTAGGGTCGGGTGGGCACCCAAGTTCCCGCAAGCAAACATACTTACGTGGAGCTTATCCATTGTCATGATACCCTGACTCAGGTTGATTCTTCCTCCATCAAACGCACCATAAGCCCTCAAACAACCACTGGCAATCACGCAGAATCACCTCCTCTATGATGGTTTTCCGAACGAGTTCAATGGCAAATATAAACTCCCACGCAGTTTGGGCTATTACTCACCCCTCAGAAACGGAATCCTTCACTCCTTTAATATTCCATAACCCCATTAGTTAGCCTCCGTATCCTATAAGGAGGGAGTCTGTTTCTGTTTTTTCTTTTCTTTCTTGTCCACTAACCCTTCGGCTAATCTGCACAGGAAGCACCTCCGTGTTTCGCTTTTTCCTGCCATCTGAAAAGTTCAAATCACGGGATATCGTGTCCTTTGTAATATCTACAAATGTAGGCAATTTTGAATTTTCCTATTTATCATGGCAGGATACAGACGAATGAATTGATAAACTAAATCGTGTCAGACAATAAATAATGTGTGAAACATAATCGAGAGAGCAATGATTGTTGTATTATACATATTTATAACAACTCATGTCCTCTCGTTTATGTTTCACACACTATTTATTGCCTGATCTGATTCAGTTAATCAATCCTGCATCCCGCTCCTATTGAAAAATACAACCAATCTCATACCGATTAATTATACCAGAGACGCAATGATACAGAGACAGGGTCCCTTAACATTTCCCTTCCTTTCTTGTGTCAACTATAGAGACCGTGAATCGCGCATCAATCGCACATCGACGTGCATTCGTTTTCTCTAATTCCTTCCGAGCGGCTGTTTATCATCTGCGAGAGGCAACCGCACTTAATGGATTAGAGTTAACTAATGCACTAGGTTAATAGATTCGGACTTATTTCCAGTTATCTAGTCACCTGTGTAATTTCAGCTCTCGGCCGACTTCTCCATCTGTCCCAAGCCCGTCCTTCCTCCGTCGTTCTTGGCCTGCGCCGCACGGGTCACCGACCATAACGGGTGAGTTCTTTCATTTTTCGTGTATTCATAGAGCGAACATTTTGTCGTTTTTCAGTATTCTTGTGTTTATTGTCTTTTTATATGTTGGACTCCGTATTTCACGGGGCTATCAAGCATAGATGCAGAGACTCGCGATCCTACAAATTTCCACTCTAACAATGAAAGGGTCAAAAAGGCGCTTGTTGAAAAGGCGCATCAGTGATAAAAACGGATTGATGAGCCATTGTCTCGAGTGGGAGACGTTTCGAGGATAGGATTAAATAATTTTCATTAGTGGCGTAGTTATCAGCGACTCAATGACTTGTTTTAGTAGTTTTTGTCTTACAATGGCTTTGAAACATATTCTGAAAATCCCGCGAACCTGCCAAAACAGTGTATCTTTGTTCTTTGTCGCTATGCTCTCTTCATGTCCTTTCTCGCTTTTCATGTCGTTATCTTTCAACTGTGGATGGGAACCAAATCATCTCCACGAATGAAAGACAATAGGAAGCATTTACGCCTCATCCGAACAGTAGATGGACCATCAATTCGCCGATGAGGTGTCCATTTCACCATTACGGCACAAATGTAAACGGCGCTGCTATCTCCATCCGCCTTAATTCTAGTACCTTTATCGTCCACCTCAAGGCCTGACAATGAGAGACAGCTGCTCAATAGGGATGAATGAGGGGGAATCGACCAGAATGCCGGAAAAGGTGTTCGATCCACCATATGGTTCGCATTTTGACTACTTTATGGGTTATGTTTCACAGAGGGTATACCTTCAAACATATATATTTGCCTTGAAACATAATCAACAAATCAGGCAAAGTGCCAACCGTGATCCACGCGCACAATCAAAGCTGTTGTCTACGAGGGGGTGCATAGAGATAACCCGAACAATGGGACCAGGAAGGTTAGAATCTGTCCCTTTGTGATCAGCCGGTGCATTACGATGCCTCACACAACTGACTTCATTACCTCCCCGAATGGCCTGCTCCACCTCCTAGGGAGGACCGCTCGGGAGAGGTACGCGACAGCGAATAGACTAGGGTGTCGCATGCGAGTCTTTTAGTGCATTCGTCATCTTTCTGCTCTCAGCGCACTGTTGCCTATAAAATGCAGATACAACCGCACCTCAGAGGGTAGAGACAAGATGAATGCACGAAAAGACGCTACACCCTAGAATAGACGCTTGCCTTGCCAGCCCTAGATACCTACTGATAAGGGAACGATGTGGGGGACGCGTGCCGAGTGCCATTGATTATGTGCCACGGCGATAGCTATTCGCTAGAGACCCCAAACGCTATAGGCATTTCGCGAATGAAATGTCCAAAGGATTTTGTGTGTTTCAGATAGGGATCGCATTATGGAACGTTATTGACAGCCGTTCATTTCTAGTCGCCTAAGTTCACTCAGAGCGGTCGCCCCTCACTTCGCAGAGACGACCGCTCCGAGTGAACTTAGACGATTAGAAATGGACGGCTGTCAATAACGTTCCATAATGCGATCCCTAGTTTAAGATATCTTCTGATCGGCCGGTCAATCGCACAATGAAATGCACAATTGTGCGTTTCGTTTGCTGCCTCTACTATTCGCCGCTTGTTTGCCTTCCGGATCGCATCATTTATTTTAGAATTTTTCCGTTTCATCGCAATTATGCCCAGTTGTATCCAGTATCCAAAAGCCTTGAAGTGCCTTTAATTCGTTTCTTTGTATATCGAAAAATTTCAATACTTCAGCTATCTCGACTTCAACCGCTTCCTGGCCGCCGTTCGACTCTCGCTAAAGGTGAACATTTGCATTATTTTTAATTTAAAAATTATTAAAATATTGATTTCAAATTTTATTTTAAAATTAAATTCGCAGGAATTTGAACCGAACAACAACAACGTTTCAACCACGAATCTACACAGGGTGCAGAGTGAGGGGAGGCTCAATCAAATACCGTAAGTTAATTTTTCTTCCCGGAGCACGATATTAAAGAATCCTTTCAGCAAATTTAGTTGACAGGGATACTTAACATTTGCACCGCTTGAACGCCTCTAAATAATCGAAAAAGGGATAATTTTGAGCCCTAAGCAGCTCTCTCAAAGAAAATATGCGACTTGAGATGATTTTTTAAAAACTTTGTCGGACACGCGTCATTCTCATCAATGCAAATGCGTATTTCAAAAATATATCCTCCGCGTGAAACATATTCATTTCTAACTCGATGCAGCGCCACTCAACTTCATATTTTGTTGTCTTTCTCCAGGCGGCTCAGCCCATCTGTTCCTCATTTCATTGCTTCAGCTAAGAGAATTCATTTGTCCCCACTACTAGGCTAATGGTAGCAATGCGCCTTATTAGTCAACCTAATCGTTGTGACATGAGTTCATCGTTATAGCGCTAATGTCCAAGGCGCAGCTTTCTCTCACCCTGATTTGGGGGACAAGTTTCCAGTATTGCCCTCACAATCAATTGTGGGTTATGAGATTCGTTTGACTCCCAACGATCTCTTCTTCTTCTTCTTATCAATGATATCAGTTTACCGGCCTCAATTCACCTCATTTCGAGGGGGCGAATCCCTTAATGGGGTCGTTTATGGGGGATGCGAACCTCCCTTGTCTCCCATAACGTTAAGATGTCATATATTGTCTAAAGAATTGCAATCATGATGTATTCGATCTCTCCATCCGCGTTGAAAAATCAGCTCCACAAATTTTTCACGAAAAGCTCAAAAACCTTACGTATTCGTCGTTTTATAACATAAATAATATAATTTATTAAATATGAGTGAGTAAAAAATACACTCATGCTTCTCAATAACATTTTCATAAACATATATTAGGGTGTTCCATAAGTCTTTGTGCACTCACCTTTTTCTAATCATATCTTCCTTAAAATTGAAGGTAGCTTCTATGCAAAATATTTGTAGGTACC
>JACMIF010004121.1:0-12936 GCA_014805445.1 Diplogasteroides magnus | reverse complement strand
GGTGGTGAAATTTTTCTTGAAGAGGGTACTCCAAAACATAGGTTAGACGTAGAGATACGAAAATCGTTACAGAGACCTTTTTTGAAGATCTCGTCGAGAGAATTAAGAATATCGAAATCCCAGAGCTTTAGCTTCACTTTGAACGAAGATATGATTTTTCGAATTTCCCGCGTCCGGAACCGGCAATTAGGCCGGGAGCCGTTTCTCAATTCTGTGGTGTGCTTACAGTAACCAGGGGTGTTTAACCACAAAGTTTCAACACCCCAGCTACATTTTGAATTTTCGTGTCCGCCCTTCCCTGAAAGTTACAGATTTTTTCTCTTAATTATATCCACTGAGAAGGACAAATCATTTCTGGTCTACCTTGTGATACAACATTACTGCAGTTTGCGCATGTCCTGGCAGGTCCTCATAGAATGCAGCTCCTTAAAATATATTATTTTAAATAAATATTTTAATGTTATTATTTATCTCGTACTATACATATTAATTTCTATACCCTCCGCCATTTCCTTCGCTCCCGCCATGAGACAAAGAGTGGAGAGACGATCGACCAGTTGGTGTTCCTCAAATGATGGTAAATATATCAGAGCAACAATTATTGAAGACAACCATATCTCATATAGAAAGACCTGTTCAACATACTAGCAGTAGGCAATGGTTGATTACGTAATTTTGTGTGTTTTCACAAAAACAAACGAAGAGGTGAGCGAAAATTTTGAACATTTGCCAATAAATCTACAGATAAAGGAAAATTAACGTGAACCATTGAACAGGGGATAAACTAAAATTGAACCACTCTTCAACGGAAATACTTACCGTAGCCAGTCTAATAGCCGATCCAACCGCATTCGCCTTCGTGTACATGTTGACTGCATCTTCGATTCTCTCGGCGACCTCGCATTGTCTGGCAACCTGGAGAGATTGGCAGGTTATTGTTTGGAACTTCTTAGAGACATACACTCGAAATGCCACTCATCCGTGGCAATTATGAACAGCATGAAACATAACATAGATTCATTTGAAAGTTGGAAAAAACAAGTGTGCAACACAAAACATTTGTGTTGAACTTTCGGTTTCCTTTGGGAAAAATCATCTGTTTGTTTCACAACTACGGCGCTGTTTTCTTTCACATTGACTAACTTCGAAACAGGCTCCGGTGTCGTTTTTCTCGGTTGCGATGGCTATGGCCTGAAAACAAGTGATTTTTTGGGTTGGGTTCTATACTCATAATTGACGAAAAGGTGCTAAATTCAATACATTACTCCTTTGATACTACAGGATACATCACTTGATTACAGTAACATACCGTACCTCATCCAGCTTTCCCTGTTGCGTTTTGATCCTCACAATCGAATGCCAATCTTCAGCAATCATGTAGTAATTGAGTGCAGATTCGGTCTCTCTTCTTGATTCCAAGTGGTTAGCCCACCATTTGGATAAAGCCCTGCAAATTATGAATTTGACCCAAGGAACCACAGTATCCATTATCCAGTGTACAAATGTTCTGACAGTTTACCGCTTTTTCAAAAATATACGATTTATGGTCTCCTCAAACTTATCCAAGCCAATTCTTTAAAATTACGATTATCTAATTTCGAAATGTTCTCTGACAAACGCATCTGACTCAGATGAGTTTGCTCGAGGAATACGGTACTTACGGCTCTCTTTTGCCGATAATGTAAGTCTGTAGAGCCTTGTAATTGTCAGATGCTCCAGCCAACATTCGAGTCACTTCCCTCACTTGATTGTTAGAATCCTCGTAGCTGAAATTTGATTGATATCTCACAAAAATATTAATTAGCAGAACATGGATATTTTTTTTAAATAACTTTACAAAAGCTGATAGTGAAATAAACATATTTACAAACACCATATGTCTATAACTCTCACTGTGACACTGCTTGTTGAGTAAATCCGCCTTCTTCAAGGTATCTGAACGGGAATTTCATCCAATTTCAAAGAGCTGCATGTCAGTTTTATGCAGAGTATATGATTGCATAAGTTGATAATATCCGGTTGCATTCGTTCTTTTGTCGAACAATTGTTAAAACAAAGGGTGATTTCATATCACTGATATGATGAACCTCAATGTGGATACATAAAAATGCATTGATCACCTCGCCCATTCGAAATGAATTCTCCTTTGGTCAATTCTTCTGTGCTCCGAAGCCACTTTGAGGGCCTGAACAAATTTATTGATAACTATTTTTTACAAACACATTTATTATTTACTTTATTCACTGTCTTACCTCCTCCCATTTGTTCCTCGCTATGAACATCTTGATTACCATGTCCCATCGTCGTGCATTTGTGTACAGAGATTCAGCTTCCTCCTGAATTTCGGTTATGATTCAAGAATCCTACTTTAACAGGCATGTTCTCCTTGAACAATCTTGCTTGGATTCTTTGACCAAAATAAATGTAATTTAACCCGGCGGCGTTATTGTATTCACATAAACAGTCTTAGGTATACAATTAGCAAAAAAGGAAGCAGTAACAATCGCAAGCTATCTTTATATACAGAAGTCCATTGGTGTGGCGATGAATGCTATATGGCATGCATGAAATTGATAAGGAAGGCAGTATGAACGCGAGAGTGCATTCCGCCTTCCCTAGTAATTGAATATGTTTCTCCCCTACCAGCATTCCCAAATGAACAGCCAATAGTGCACATTTTTCCTTCTCTCCTTCTCCTCTCGCTGTCGCACGACGAAGCGCCGCGGCTGCACGAGCCTTAATTCGAAATTATTATTTTAAAAAATATTAGTTGCATGATGAATCTGATCCCAGAACTTGACCAACTGGTATGGGATATGGTTTCCGTCTGGTTCGTTTCACTACATATTATTGTGGTAAACGGAGTTGAGTGTCAGCCTCTGTATGTTGACCGTGAAACCTATTCAAAATCATAGCTAATGGTCAGAGAAACGACGACATAGCACGCAAATTTGAGAGAGCACAGTCGTCAGCCAGAAGGATTGTGTGTACTCGATATATCAAGTTCCTTTTTCACAACGATACCAATTATAAGTTCAAAATAGGCAAATTTGCCTTCATTCTTTTCCTCAGCGCCGCTATCTCATCTGATAGCCAACTGTGCAGTGGAGATGAATGACGACAAAATTATCGATTTAGAACCCCTGCAATGTCTCGCTAGGCTGTTGCCACCTTCGTAATCAACATGAATCCCACCTCTCCCATGTGTCCCAAACACACAGTTGCCACATCCAATCGACGTGCCTTCACACTCATCGAAGCCATTTGCTGCCACACTTTCTCACTGAAACGTCCGAGTTTAAATGAAGTGAATTTTCACAATAATCATCTTAATGTGCCTCAAACACCTTTCATAGTGTTAGATAAATGTCTTATCCAAAGACCATGTGTCTCATTTTGAATAAGCCAATTAACGATTATGTTTCTGCGCAGAATCAAAAATGTGGATTTTTGCGAACAACGCTGACTGTGCAACTGGAGGTGCATAATTCAATACAAATGTATGACATTCAATAAGATCCCTGATTCTGTTGGGGTTATAATTAGCATGCAGCACTAAGTAATATACATACACTGTTTATCCATTCTCAAAGACATATATTTGAATTATTAAGGATGTAACCTTTTAATGAACTTGATTGCCTTGAATGCATCGTCAATCCTTCCCAGAGTGAGGAAGAGACAGAAATTGAGCATTGCTTCCCTTGTTCCCTCGTCTGCATCGTCGATTCCAGCGAACTCCTCAACCCGCAGGGAATAGGTTTCAATACAATATTTAACTTATTTAACGCAATTTTTTATTGCAATGCGCGGCGCCAAAGTATCTATCTGAAACAGTCTTTGAATACGCCGGTGTTCCACGAAACGTATTTAGCAAACCAATTTCAACTCACTCTATCTAAATTACAGTGATAATACGTTTCACAAACATCATATAAACTGGCTGATTCAACTTCCAATAATGGAATCAACGTCCGCTTGTCAATAAAAACAAATAGTATGTAATTGTTCCCAACCTGCAGTGTCCTCACAAGCAACAATCTTCCCACTACTTTATCCGTCTTGTTATCGTCTTCCGATTCTCTCTGCAAAGAGTTTATGTCTCGTACGGAAACTCTGGCTACTATAGCCATTTATCAATCGTTTTAAAGTAACACAAATTCTCTGTAACGTACATTCTTGAGGAAGTACATATTTGGTACAGCCACTCCAATGAGTCTGCTCGTGTTCTGTGATAGAGGTTGTAGTGCATGGGGAAGAAGACCGAACTCAGCCGTGGCCAGGGCTGTCATCACGAATGCTTCGCCCTGTGTGCAATGATGTATTGTATGCTTCAATGCCCTTATGAAAAATGGGCTCGGGGAAAAGCTATTGTTGCTGCGACTCATAGAGATAATTTGAAAAACATGAAATTAGACCATCGTGTCGTTAAGCATTATCCATGTGAACAGAACTGATTTATTGAGTACGAACTCACTCTCAATTTCGTGACTGCGCTTGTCTAAAACTCTGGTTTCATGCTATGTCGTCTTTTCTCTAACCCCGATGGGAAGACCGAATATATTTCATGGGCAAATTATATAGTCTGATTTTCTTCAGTTTACATGAATTATAAACATAAGCGTTTAATTAATTTTTGTTCCATTCACATAATTTTGCCTAATCAATTGAAAAATTACCTCTCCATTCTCCGGCAGTGCTTCGACCACCAGGAATCGCGAATCGAATTCATCCCATTGAATTGTGCCCGTTTTATGGGCAGGGAGACAGAAACGGGAACGCTCGCGTTCCATTCTTCTTAAAATGATAAGATGCGAATCGTTACTGATTGACAACAATCGAATGATAAATACTTCAATGATATTAATTATATGTGCCATCATTATGTCGCAAATGTCTACTGGTCTCACTAACGATTTAGTTATTACGAAAATGTTTCAATTTTCTCTTCGAGTGATTTGTATTATATTCTGTAGAACATAAGCAATATATCATCGGATCTTCAAAACACAGATTTATATTCATCTTCTGTTGCATATATTCGCACTTTCAAGAAGTGATCAATATACACAACGTGTGTTCATCATTTTCGCTTTAAACAGATAATTCACCTTGCTGCGGCCGTTACAGGCCTCATTCCAGTGGTGGTCGCCCTCTCTGCCTCTTCTTCCAGTTGCTGTTCCTCCGTCAGACCTGAAGGCGAATTCTCATTCTCAAAGAGAATAGTAAAATGCAACTCATGTTTAAATGTGCTTCACGGTACACATATTTATTGGTCGACAAGAATATCGTCAGCTTTAGCCATGCTCCTTCCATAATTACTAAAGCAAGAATTCCATACCAGTCTTGAATGAGAAACTGCTTGTGCTGTCTGTCTCTGCATCCCACACAACGAGTCCATCCTGAACAAACTTGATTAATGAAACTAAACGCGTCATTTATCATCTATTCGAGTTATTTCGCCTAACTTAGTTATTGCCGACGGCTCAAACAGAAGTTATGGTCAATTGAATTAACTAATAAACGCTGGATGTGTGAAAGACAATGCTGCATTGCAAATTTACGCCGTAATGATCATATCAAAGCCGATCGGCGAAAAAGTTCGTTGCGCAATTGTTTGTCTGCCTGCAGTACTCAACCTGTCTTCCCGGTTTTCCAGTCGATCCTGCCACACGAGTACCAGCGATGTTGATACGAACCTGAGTAAAACGTCCAGGAAAATATTTTTTGAAGTTTGAACAAGCGTTAGCGTACTTCTCCAATTACACTCCCTTCTTCGAGCTCGATATGCTTCGCCAGAAACTGCTGTCGTGCTTCTCTATAATAAGTTCGATTCTTCAAATACCTTCAACTTTGATTCATGGATAGTTGCTACAATAGATGTTATATAGAATAGCCTCGTTTCGGTTACTATCGAAACCATATACTTCGTGTAGTTTTACTCACTGTGAAACATACACCATCTTTCATTTGTTTAGAACGAGAACAATAATATTGCCTTTTACTCTGTTCTTTGTTCAGTTGTTATGTAAACAAAAGTTTAAAAAAACAGAAGTCCCAACCTCTTTGTCATATCGTAGACCCTTATGAAGTTGTTCGTCGTTCCAATACACAACCACGTTTTGTTGACATGCATACACGAAGGTTCGCCCTCCATCTCAGGTACCGTAATCTGTTGCTTTACTGTGCCCTGAATAAGGGTCGGCTGAATATAATAGCAGATATTTATGCCAATACAGCGAAATAGTTAAGCGAGCACGTTCTTTTCCGTGGCTTGTAGAGTCAACAATAAGCAATACAAAAATGTGCTATATATGTGTTTCAGCGAATAAATATAATGAGTATATATCCGCTTTTACAATGATTGATTGAGAACTATCAAAAAATATAAATTTACCGACCTGCAGAGTTCGCATATTGACCTTGTCGTTCTCCAATGTGATGACTGTTTGAGTCACCAGAGCAACGTCCTTAATTTTCATTATTATTTGACTTACAATATTTTTTTTTCAAAAATAGTTTTGTGATCTGCTGTTGCTTATACCTATGCTTACTTTGGCCACACAAGCGAAGGAAGTGGAAGGAAAGCTACCGAGAGAAGTTTGCACGTCAAAGACAGCGATCTGAATGACACAATTCAGGATACTAAGATATTTTGCCCATTTTTTCGATTGGACAGCAAATGAATTTTTACATATGTATATCCAGTTCAGCATCCGCGAACATGGCGTCTGCTACCTATCATTATTATGTTTCACGAATCAGATAAATACTGATGCGTGAAGTTGCGACAATCATCGCATGACTTGGATGCGCATTGCTGAAGGAAATCGTATCGTAACAAACTATTCAATGTGAGGACATAAGTAATAGAGCATTGCATAAAGCACATGATTGTGGTTGAGACGCTAGTCCTATTATCATTCGATGTTTCTCCTCACCGTCTCAGTTCCCCATGTCACGAGTTGTTTCTCTGCGAGAAAAATGCCCTTAGCTTGGAAGGGAAGGCGCAATTCCTCAAACACATTATTTAACGTTATTATCTAGAGAAAATTCGGTCGATTATTAATCGTGCAGAACACACACATGCATTAGTTTATATGTTCACTTCCTTATTTATCAACCTTATGAAACATACCTGGTTTGCTCCGGTAGCCGAATGAATCAGTGCGAATGAGGAGGGTGTGGTTTGAATAGCGGCCACCTGTGACAAATAATCAACTAAAACATCCTTAATTTGTAAGGTTCCACGACGAATATAAGAGGTAGTGGAGTTAACCATTAACAGTGGTCTTTCAGCCTGTTTTCGGAAAAAATTGCAGCTCACCTTATTCCTGAAGTGTGCATAAACACTGTCCTCGTGTAAAATAATCATCTCGCTGCCCATGTTGACTGCGATCACAAGGATGACCTGAGAAGGGAGGGAGTTACTGTGGTTAGTGTAATCAGTCCTACGATGATTATCATACAACTTGAACAGGAGCTACGCAGCTTTGGACTAGCTGTGTTATTCAATCGTCAAAAATTATTCAAAAACTCAATGAATTTATCAAAAACAATCGCATTTGAGTCTATTTCATTAAAATCGTGAATGATAGGAAGGGAATTGCGATTGCGTTAACAAACCATCATCTCATTTCGCGCCTACTTTCATAGCCCGATCGTCTCTACTGCGCAGATACGACCGCAGGGAATGATGTTAGAATAATCGATGATCCCATTACTACGATTACATCGATTACCGGACGTCTAACGTCATTTCAGCCGTCTCACCACTGTAAACACGACGATGCCGTGAAAGACACAGTCGCGATACGAGATGTCACTATGTAGTGACTCACTACGTTAACGAAATCGTGAATCCACCGTACCTGCGACCAAGACAACGACACGACTCTCTCTCCAATCTTGTCAGCTGTCTGCAGTAGCCATGAGTATTCTCCTGTCAATGAATGAAACATGAAACATGGTGATATGAGTTTCCGCGTTGAAAATATTTCAGATTTTTCTTTGATATGATAGTGAAGAAATTCCGCAGAAATGATAAATAAAATTATTGATACTGATTGTGATTTGAGGGAGAAAGATTTGGAGGATACCATCTCTACATAAAAAAATCACCCGTCTCCTGATTCTTTCTCTTCCTCCACGTGGCCATTTTACCTTCCAATGTACCAGCGCAGATGATTCCTAGGAAATGTTATGATTTGTATCTCTTAAGTCCCAGATCTCTCCCATTCATCTCGTCTTTATAATAACTAAGCGTAAGCCTGTTTCATTTTCGTATTTAGTTGGGTATTTCTTTTAAATCCTGGAACGTAGATACACACTGCGGTTAACGACTTACCACTTCTCGATGAAATGCAACAGGGAACGTCTCCTGCAGCGAATCCTGTAGCATTGAGAGGCAGGGAGGAATTCTCATCTGTCCTCAGATTCCATAATCTGATCTGAAATGTAGAGTAGAGGAACTCGTGGTGGCAAACAGTTCTACTTCCAATTGTCTGAAAAATGCTGGTCAGACACTGTGAGATGTGTTTCGCTAATCCCATATATAGCTGCTTCAGTTTGCAAAATCTAGTATGCATGGGTAGCATTCTGCTATAAAAGTTCTAAATTAAAAAAATAACACTTCAATACCTCCTTCTCCCTATTGCAAATGAGCAGTAGACCGTCACACAGATCCAATTGAATGTTTTCCACTTTGCCGGTCAATTTTACCTGCGAGAGCTTATCCGAATTATCTATGTATTGATCTTTTAAAGAAGCCATAAATCGAGATTCAGGGTCTACAATTATGAGAATATAGCGTTAATCAGCATGGTCGATAATACCTATTCCAAAATTTTCAGATTTAAAAAAAAATATTTGAAGGGGTTGAAAGCTCCATCAAAGTTGAGGTGTTATTGGGACTGATACATCAATAATTGACCACGCCCACTACATTGGGAAATTTCGCCCTGAAACACACAACCAGGCACTGTGACAGGCACTTTTAATAGATGGCGTTCGTAAAAAAGAGAAAGTTACTGTAAGTCAAAAGTTTAACTGCAATTACGGTAGATTTCAACTAATTGCAGGGATTTCCGTGCAGGACGCCATAAAATCAACTAAAATTCCTCCATTTATGGCTTCTTTAAAAGGTGTGTGTGTACATTTTTTGTGCATATGTTTCTCTGGATCTCTAAATAAATGCGTCGTGAATTCTCAGCAATAGCTGATGGGAAATTGTTCTATTAGAAAGCACAAATTACGTGATCAATGCCCACCTTTTTCGTCTCGGTCGCTTGATTCTTCCCTGTTATAGCTAGAATTCTGAGGCAAAGATCCGCCGATAGAACAATCAGTGCATCCCTTTCACGAAATTCAAATATCTTCACTATTGCGGCAGAGGCCTAAACGAGTTACAGTATTATAGATAATGTGATGCCGTGTATTCTCCTAGGTCACGCAAAATAACGAGTCTTAAATATAGGCCGAGTGATTGAACCATCAAATGCATGTATGGCTACAGTATCCCTGGTTCTGTCGATTATGCGCCATGACGTGCGCCAGGTCAAACTCACATCAAACGATTTGTGCTGTGCTGCAGCATCATCGAGAAAGTACAGTGATCCTTTTTTGCCTCCGACCACCCATGTTGACCGCTCATCTTCCTCGTTCCTAAATAAAAAAGATACAAAAATATTTTGGTCGCCTTTGCAGTTGTCGTTTTATTATAGACTCCAGGCATATGCAGTCCGTTCTATAACAGAATGACAACGGCACGAGGTAACAAACCAGCAAAAATTGAAAACCAACTCCATTCCTAGTCCCAGTGCACAAGTAACTTCTTCATCCAATCGGGCCTGTGCAATTCTCTTCGTTTTCTTGTTCCGTTTGTCTCTCTCATAGAGACGAATCTCTCCTTGCTATAAATAGTATTATTTGGATGTAAACGACCGCTGAAATTAACAATGCTTGTATTATGCATCCTATCTGAACTGTTATTCCTAGCACGCGTTTCACACCTGGATGCCATACTGGTATCTCATTTTTACGTGCTATTTCGTCGTTACGGAATATGTTTCAACTGTGAGATAAATAGACTAGGGTAACAGTTTAGTTAGGATACCTAATAAGCAGATGCAAGAGGAACCATAAATTCCTACCGTATCCGCTACCAGAAGTAGTCGTCCGTCGAAATTCCAGGAAAGACACTCAGCGGAGGCAATAGTGTCAAAGTCTGAACGATGCTTTACTGAATTTCGCTATATGAGTGGAAAGTTATTGATTGACGATTACTGTAGAATCCAAGATTCGAAGTACAGTATACTCATGGAATATAAATTGACTGGAATGGATTACGGTAGATACCATGAGTCTCGGTGACAGTGCATATTGAGAGTGTCCCATCATCCCATCCAACTGCTATTACTTCTTCTGTTGGAGACCACGAGAGGAGGGAGACCTGGGAAAGGAATCAGTCAATACTGTACCCATTGTAGGTAATACAAAAAACGCTATATCTCAACTCCTCAAATACCGAACAGATAATATATATTGTAAAAAAAAGTTGGAGCTCACTCTATTTGTTCTCGCAATGACCTGAGCGTCGGAAGCTGTGGCCTGAATGTTCATTTAGTTTCTATGAAATATCACACTGATTTAAACAAGACACTGTGTTAATAAGCATATTTATGTTTGTTATGCTGCATAACTGGGCAAGCCATTAAATTATTTACTGTTTTTTTTTGGAGCGAAAGGTATGTTTTACAATATGTTTCACATTGGAGATATATTGCTAATGACAGATAAAATAGCAATAATGAACATGTTTCTCCAATTTGTTTATGTAAATCTAATTTGATGTTACTCTCAACGCGTGGAAATCGTTTAAAAACCTACGATACAGCAGATCACCTCCTTACAGTCCTCAAATGATAGCAAGATAATGTTCATGCGAATTGACTAATCGTTAGTCTAATGTCCCCCGTTAGTACAATTACTTTGTACACACAAACAGTAATACATAAGCCCGTTTTCTCTCAGACTAGGACATTCACTTCTTCTCAAAAATTTAAATAAAACGCACATTTTGTTGCAGGAAGTGTAATTGTCCTCCGAGTGCAGTGGATGAAGAGACGGCGAGTAGAGGAGAGACGAGAGACCACGAGAGGAGATCGTATGTGACGTCATCCTGAAGGGAATGGGAATATGGATGGGAAGATGGACTCATTGTGGAATACTGGAACCATATTCCAATCCCCGGAGCGCTTTTCGCACCAAAGTTAAGGCAGCAATTTTGTGTCAAAATTCAAGAAAATTTAGTTTCAAAAATGTTTCAGCGATGTTGTAAACAGTTCACTTCTTTCCGTTTATGCTTGTCCAGTAGGATCGGAACCCAAAAGGGAAAATAGTTCGAATACGAACCGGAGGCGTCTCTTCCTCGTTTTGCATCAGGGCTGCCTTGGGGAATGAAGGTAGGCGATGACGAATACCTGACGAAGAGCAAAATTAGAGTCTGAAGGAGTCCGTGAGTGCGCATGAACACCCCGGCTGTCAACAACTTTGAAATGGACAATGAGGGGACCGAAAATATCGGAAATCAAGATAAGTATTGAATTCAGACAAATGAAAAAGTAGATTACGGGACCGAAACAGATACTGAGAATAGTGGCTGGCAACAAGGGAACGCCAGAGGAGAGGAGGGATGAAGAGGGAAAGCGCGCACCTCACAACAACACAGGGACGGGTTGCTATGGAGATTGAATGACCGAAGGAGGCATGGAGGGTAGGATGGGCACATATACTGACAGCCGGTTGATTTCTAACCGCCTTATTCGATTCCGAGCGGTCGTCTGTCACCAGTATAGCGACTTCTCTGAAGAGAATAGGGAGGCTAGAAATGAAACCGGCTGTCAGAACATATATCATCGAACGTGCCCACCATAATGAAGGGGAGAGGGAAGACATTAGAAATGAACGAACATGTGAACCCTAATGGTGAAGAAGAGCAAATCAGATCAATAGACTCAAATGATTGGTCTGTGCTTGTTAAGATGTGGTGAAACACAACTGATATCATTTTATCGATGGCACATTGAATAATGTTTCACATCAAGTAGTTGAAGTAGATAGTATCTACTAGATACTCTAATATTAGTTTGAACGGAAAGACTTGTCCCATTGATCTTTCCCATTATATCCGCTCAAACTAAAAACGGCTATTCAAAATTACCATAATCTCCCCACATAAGACCTCACTAGCTGTAATTGTTAAAAACCGCTCTCTCTCCACGATGTTCCAAAAATGTGTTTCTGAAACGGTAACAGAGTGTATTCGTCAATGGCCTAAATCCCATTGAGTGGTTATCTATCGCATGCGTGGGACAATCGCTCTTATTGAAAAACGACAGACGAATGCACTCTACTACCGTTTTAGAAACCACTCTGTAGAAAATTTGCATGTGACCTTGTGAGCGAGATGTGGCATATCCACAGCCGTTAAGAATGGAAGTGAGAGAGGAATTACATTAGTGCATACTCTGCGTCTCTTGCCAGTACTTTAGGCAAATCTATGCGTGAGCTAAGTGAGCGGTCGCCCTCGTTATTTGCAATTTTTGTTGTTGAAACAATTACATTAGAATGGTATTATTGAAACGAGTTAACGAGTCGCCAAGTTAAGAAAATTGCCAAATTATTCAATGGTAGATAATGGGAGCTCCATGCAAATGCGTTTGAAGATGTGTAACATCAAAGTAAAAGTTTCTTAAAATCGATAACTTTCTAAGGGTTGAAAATTAACCCATACATCGTAACATAAAATGAAAGCTCTCGATGTCCTTCAGGTCGCCAAGTTGAGTTTTTCTCCATTTTCTGGACGGGAAGCGAAAAATTCAATTTCCATTGCAAAAAAAATATATTTTTTCTGCGTCCCCTCCATAATTTTTTGAA
>JACMIF010004120.1:0-12937 GCA_014805445.1 Diplogasteroides magnus | reverse complement strand
AAATGGCGTCCTAAGGGGCGTATTTTCTAAGTTGACCTAAGTTGCCACAACTTGCCCAACGTTGGGCAACTTGAGCGTGTTTTCCCAACTTGACGGTATGTGTACACTTCTCTCAACAGGAGATGCACGTGATCACAGTATTAAAGTCCAACTTGGAGTACATATGAATTCACAACACACATAAAATGATTTAATCCGCCATTGCGGGGAAGCAGCCATTACTCTTCAAATCCCTTGAATTCCACATTCCCTTCATAACTATATTCATTTTCATCATCAGTTCCAATTTATTACTGGATAATGACATCTTTTGTTGGCATTAGGAGAATCTGTCCTATTATCATAATTCGGTATGACAGTCTATAGTTCACATTACGGTTCCAGAAAACTATCCTGAGCATCTACACTGTGAACGACGGAAGGGGGCGTATTGCGTATTCCGCCCTTCCCATTAGGGGGCGTATTTCGTCAGGGGGCGTATTGCGATGGACCCAGGGCTATCTTCCAGTCTTCATCAGACATATTCCACCAGTGCACGCCGAACACTTTCTTCAGATAATCTCTCCATCGCGAAAGGGGTTGGCCTTGTGGTCTCCGAGATGCAAAATTGTAGGGGATCCATGTTGCCAATGCCCGCGCCCATCGCGATATCCATCCATTTTGCGGGGTCCGGGAACTTTGTTCCTACTTGACCTACTTTCAATTTGAACAATGTTCCTATGGTTAGATATTTTATAATTTTTGTGTTTTTGCTATTATTTTATTTTACAAAATTATTTTCTTTAGGATGCGGCTTCCATGCCATCAAATCAATGAATGTGCAAGAGAAGAAGAAGGGAATAGCTGCGTTTTTTCCACTTTTCCCCGTACTGAAGACGTGGACTATGCATCTGAAGGTATATTTAATATTATTATTATTATTTTCATTTTATTATTTTTATTTTTTATTCTCAGGCGCTTATATTGGGTTAAAGTGTTACGGAAGCTTCAAATGCCGTTCTGGAATAACTCGTTTAGTTTTCATTTTCACGTTTTGCCGTAAGAAACAAAGTTTTTCATTTCGTCAAGACCATCAACTTTCATGTTGGGAGTATTTCATGAAAATGAAAACGGAAGGAGTTATGCGTTGTGCGGGAATGGCCTGCGCGGAAGTGTCTTGTGCAGAAATGTCTTGTGCAGAAGTGTCTGTGCGGAAATTTCGTGATCCCGAAATAACATATGTTTCACACACTGCATATAATTGCGCGTGAAATATGTTTATGCCTGTTATCCGACGCAAATCGGAATGGGGAGTCATCGGAGCCATCTTCCCAGGCTCGCTTACCCAATAATACCCAAGGCATATTTCGAGGAGAGCAGCGTTCTCGAAGTGCCCATCGAGCCAACCAATCCTGCATATCAGGTAAGAATAGGAACAATATTCCAATTGAAAGTTGGTCAAATAGGAACAAAGTTCCCGTACCCCATTTTGCGTATCTTGTCCACCCATTTGCATTTTCTTCTAAGTGCCTCATTAGTCCAATCTCGTAGTCCGTTGCATCCCTCATTCTCTGCTTCGACCATCGGTGAAGGCGGCTGATTCCGAGCATTCTTCTCTGCATCTTCCTTTGCGAGGTAGCCAACTTGTCCTTATCCGATTGCCTTAGGAACCAGCATTCCGCTCCAAAGAGTATTGTAGTGGTGCTGCAACTGTCGAATACTCATATTTTTAGGTCCATGGATAGGATGCGAGATGAGAGGAGGGGGAAAGCTTTGACCAAGCCAGCCAGCCGCAGCGAATCCGCGTGTCCAATTCTTCTCTGTGGTTGAGGGGGCAGCAGAGGGTTCCTCCGAGATATTTAGCCTTTTCCACAAATGAGAAAGACTTCCCGTAGATGGTGATGGGATTCCGGGTGGTAGAGCATGAAGTAAGGAGATGGGTCTTGTTAGCGTTGATCTCCAATCCTACTCGGGAACAGGCATCCACTAGCTTCCTCAACATCTTCTCTATCTCCGGTCGGGTCTTGGCAATAAGGGCAATGTCGTCCGTGTATTCCAGGGAGGTTAGCTGTCGTCCATCAATCCTAAGTCCGCAATCTTCCCAATCGATATCATCCATAGCGAATCGAAGAACGGCATTGAAGAGTAGAGGGGAAATAGTCTCTCCTTGTCGCACTCATCTTCTCACATTGGCCGGTACGGTAATATCTCCATTGACTGGGACGAGTGTAGTCGAGGCTTCGTAGAGGCGTGAGAGGAGGTTGACTATGAACCACAGCTGAGAAATATCCCAAGATAGCATTGCCATGATGATATGTCAAGCAGGATAAGTCATCGATAAATAAAGACAGGCAAGAAAGTTGAGAGAAGATAGAGAAATCTAATTCATCCCTTGTTCCCTCATAGTATTTCCTTTCCAACATGTTGTCAACAATCGAACAGTAGATTATATACGGTATCTTTATTTCGAGCCGGTCAAGGGAATGAAGAAGTCAGCGCACCATACCGTCACCCTGCAAGAGTTGATATGAATGAGTGCCTACAGAAACCCTCCATTGCCCACAACTTCCAATATAATTCAATAGCTGTATCTCGGTACAGTATCCCAAGTGACTACCGTACCTGGAACCACTCGCGGCGGAACTACTTGGCGGCTCCATCAGGTGCATCAGACCACTCGATAGTGATACGGTCGTTGTTGGTGTCCTGAAATGATTAATTAGAGACTACGGTAATTCTTACTATGTGAATTATTGTATGTCAACTAGGAATTAGGGTGTAGAATTAGAGTGCCTAGTAGGAATCCATAACTACAAAATCCCTTCCCCTACCGTACCTCTTGTCCGAAGGCGAAGGCGTCGCAGGAAACGGACACAAGAGCGTCCTCCTTTGGGCCGAGAACTCCAGAAGCGGGGATCACTCCGAGCCTCTCGTGGGTGGTCTTGAGGGCCCAAGCCATACGACGAGCGGAGGAGTTGACAACCTGAAGGGATTACGGTAAGTTCGATGGATTCGGTATTCTACAACTACAGTAACTTATACAGTATGCCCAGAACAGCCTTACTACGGCTTCTACTACAGTATCCTAGATACCTTGATGTGGTAGGGGTGCTTATCGTCGTAGAGGCCATTGAAGACGATGTTGGTACCGGGCTGGTGGACGGGTGGAGGAAGGGTGACTGAGTGTGGAGAATGAATAACTGAACAGGGAACGGAAAGCAGGCAGAAGCGCATTTTTGAGCTTTCTAATTCCCTCGGAGCCGTTGTGGTAGACAAATATCAATTGCACTATCGCAAATTGGTGAAAGAGCGATAAACATTGTAAACATTTTAATTGCAAAAACATTTTAATTGCAAGTCAATGATAGTTACATCTTTCGATGAAGTGATGTTGCTTCTGTATTAATACCGCCGTAATTCAGCAATTATGTATCATTACCGTTTCCGTTCTCGCTCAGGACCTTAGATTCCTAGATATATATATTGTAATAAAACTCGCCTGTCAGAGTGCCGTTGAGGATTCCAACGGCCACACTGCCCTCCCTCGCGTCCACGTGGTCCACATTCGGAAAGAATACAATTAGTTTTTGGTGAAAAAATTATTCTGCTCTTGAATGAATACACATACACAAATCTGTGTAGTTAGCTTTAGAACGCTTTAGCTAAATAGGAATATACTCATTTGTAAGTTATTTACTATTTATGTAATTTGATGTAGTCGAACTTGGATTTTTTGTAGGGTGGAGAAAGCAGGGCACTTATTGATAACCGTTATTTCTAGTTTCATTCCGAGCGATCGTCTCTCACTTCGCAGGGACGTCCGGAATGAAATTAGACAGTAAGAAATAACGGCTGTCAATAACTGCCCTGTTTTGTCCACCCTAATTTTTTGCCCTAATAATACACATACCTGCGCGCCGGATGGTGCGGATGGAGGCGGCTGAGGAGGAGGTGCCGCCGATGCAGCAGCCGCTGGAGTGGCAGCTGCAGCGAATGAGAATGGTTCTTCACTGTATCTCGGGGCATTTTTTGAATCATGATATTTCAGGAACTGTGGCATTGGAACTGTGAAATATTAACTGGAAAAATATACACTCTGCCATCTAGTGCGGGCACTTTCGATTATTTTAGATCATTTATAAAATATGTAGCAATTATACAGAAAGTCAATTTTGGACCTCCAACTGCTTCTCAATCATCACATTACAACGACAACATTTGTCGTCATGAGAAATTGCGTAGCAATTATCAAGCGAAGGGGTTTTTCGCTTGATAATTCCTTTTTTTAGTCTTTAGTAAATATTACAAAAGACTGCGAAAAACTACGAAAGAAAAAATAAAAGAAAGAAACGTAAGGCTCTTTACCCGACTGGCCCTGCTTCTTGGCATAGTTCTTTGCCACGCACAATGTGGCCTTATTTTGCGGCTTCTGCAAAGTTATTATTATTATTATTAGCATGTATAGTGAATTCATTTACTTACAGGGGAAGGCGCACCACGACGACCGCGCGTCATTTCGAAAGGACAGAAGACTGAACACAACCGGTCAAAGTGATAGTGAGACAAAAATTACTCTAGCCTCACTCTCTCACTTTAAGCAAAACATGATTCCATTCTCGCTGTAAATATGAAGCGGAAAATATAACAAAATATACGTATTTGGTGAATGGTCGAACAGTTGGAGGACGGAAACTGTTCATAAGCACTGAAAGCATAGAACTGCGCCTTTGGAAAATTCAAATACGCTATGGTTCGGCCGAGACGGTTGACCATGCATAAGTTGTTGAAGACTTGTTTTTATCCTTAGACCATATATTTATGGAAATTTCAGGGAAATGAATCTTTTATTATGCATCCTAACTGAACTGTTATTCCTAGTACGCGCCTCACACCTGGATGCCACCCTGGTCTCTTATTTTTACGTGCTATTTCGTCGTTAAGGGATATGTTTCAACTGTGAGAAAAATAGGCTAGAGCAACAGTTCAGATAGGATGCATAATAGGTTGCGCAATATTTCTAAACGTACACTATCGGAAATAAATCACCGCCGGATTACATTTTCACTAATATCTCAGCCCTCAGTTTTCGAAAAAATCTGATATTTTTAATATACATACTAGATCTCAGGGGCGTTTTTTCCCGAACAGAACTACACTGTACCTCGATTGGCCGCTTCGCCATAATTCTGAGAATCTCATATGGGTTTTCAAAGCTTTCCCATTTTTTAGTTTGGGGTCCAAATCATCAGAAATTTTTACTGAATTTATGTTACCTCAGGAGGACTTCAAATTAACGTGGACTTGAATTTTGGACGCTTTCCCACTGCACGAAAAATCCGCAAAAATGACCCCCGTAATGCACTTTTGCGACCGCCCTTCACAGGGGCAAAGAAAAATGACTGTCTAAGTAGCCGATAATTATGGGGGTAGTCTGGCAACCACCCTGAAAAATACATATAGGCTCTCTGTTAAGTTTGTGACCATGATGTGGTAAATTACGATGAGCAATGACAAATGTAATGGTACATATTTCGCTTACGCTCAGTAGCGATCAGCATTTATTACATTTCCTCTCACGCAATCAATATTATTCCAATGCCATTCCCTTTTCCATTCCTATTTTCATATCTTGTACACTTTGTCGTGTAATCTTCGTGAACTCCGCGGGCTGATCAGTGGCTGTGAAGTAGAAGAGGAAGTTGGCCTGAAACACGTTTTCTCGTGTAAAATCATGAAACAGTCAAGGGAAGACGGTCGGTCTATTACCTGATGATATTATGCATCATAACTGAACTGCTAGATATATTCAGTACGCTCGTTAACTTTTTGACCGACCGTCACTCTCTCATTTTACGTGCTATTTCGTCGTCTGTCTGACCATCAGAAGTGATTTAGCGCATGCTTCACCCAGGCAACATATAAGAAAATTATGTTCTCTGTAACACTTCAGTTAGGACGCATAATAGAGCCCCAGTTTTATTAGAGGTAGCAGAGAAAACTGACCGTACGTGATAAAGTAAAGTATTTATAAAATCGAACACTCACGATGAGCATGAGGACTGCATTGAGAATGAAGATGATCACCCAGCCATGTGCATCCGTATCCGAAGAAGCGAAGACGGCCACCTGATTAGGGTTAGGACTTCCAAAATCGGTAGCAATCTGCAGTTCGCCTTTCATATGTTCCCCCTATTTTCTCCATGAGCGATAAACAACCACGCCGAGGAATATAGACGAATGCGAAATTCACTTTGCTACCGATTTAGAAAAAAACTGGAGTGAAAAACAAGAGCGCCGTGGATATTTGCACTATAACAGTGAAATGGACAGTGTGTCAGCAGTTCTCGGCCCAAGTGTGATACCATCATTACTGCGCAAACATCCATGGCGCAGTAGTCGTGCACTCGACAAGCGATATTCTTACCATCAGTGGTCCAATCACGAGGGCAACGCACTTCGAGAATTGAATTGTAGCCAGGACGAAATGGCCGTATTGCCTGTAATATATCGACTTAGGATGTCGTTCTTGGGATCTCTAGTCGCATCAAGCGAGGCCAAAGATATACCACTCGTAGTCAGAAAAATTTATGATATTTTTGGCATTTAAAGCTAGGATTTGCCTCTTGCTTTTCCAAAATGGCACTGGATTACTTTAACCCAGTGTGATTTTGAAACTGAAAGATGCAAATAATGAGTTTTGAAATGACAGAAATGCCATTTATTTTTCGTCTCGCGAGCGTAGATTAGGTGTTCCAAATCGGCAACTTTGTCGTCATTCCTCTCCGCAGAGCCATCTTTCCTCACCTAGAGTGCAGTGATCCACACTTGTAGAACCCGCCAGTATTCACTCCCATAATTGTCGTCGATGCCGTGAGAGCCACGGCTGCAGTCAATGGAGAAGGCATCAGGCCGATCATCCCGCACAGAATGCCTGAGGCCTACTGTATTGATAGGGTCCCTTAACCAGCGAACCTGCGACTCCGACTGCGATCGTGTTGAAAATGTACATCTTGTACTTTTCGCGGATACAACTGCAAATTATCTATAAGGTTGGTAAGAAAGTCTTGTCGTATTTTCTAAAAAGCATCTATCATTATTTGGAGACGCTGCACAATTTCATTTTATGTGGTTATGTATAGTAGGCAGGCATGCCATTCTGGCACAAAATATGTGGGACTGCGTGCATCTTATTTCTGGGGTTATGGCAAACAGTATCAGTTTGACCACTTCGCAGCTCCTCAACATCGGATTTCTCGACTTTTCCCGGACTTCCGAGCAAAGCATATATGCTTAGGGGTTAAATTGAGGGTGGGGACTATCCTCACCATATCCTAGAAGGGCTTTTAATTCTCTGCTACGACTACGAAGTTCTGATGGAAAAGGAAAAAACCGTCAAATGGGTGATACTTTTAGCAATAAATGTACAGTTTGGCGGAAAGGAAACGATATCAAACGAAATGGGAGCAGATTAATTCCCTACTCTTGTACTGTCCATTACCAATAATAATTATGAAAGTCGACACGTGTGAACACAAATAAAAATAAAAATACATTTTTCGTGAAAACTGGTAATGTGCTGGTCGGGACCAGTTTTGATTTTCTTGAAAATGCATTCATTATGTCCTTTAAAACGAAGTGGCCGTATAACTTGGCAGTTAATTATAATAAGGAAGACGAGTACTACATATAGCGCATACGTGTTCCTTGAACCGTTTACTATAGGAAAGGAACGAGAATAGATATGCAAGAATTCGTCATTTCTTTAAAATTGGCAAATATTCTTACCGATGCTACCTGAATAAGGCATTCAGAGCTATAATCTAATTAGGATTTATAACCTACTGGTAACGCGATTTTTTCACTTTTTACGAAAACAATTGCCCAGAAAAACTCTGTTGGCCGGGAAGTCTGTCAATGGGGCCTGGTATTGTTCATTATACGGCTCATGCATGAGCACAGTTAGTTTGGTCCGAAAAATTCTCTTCTTGAATATACAGCCCGAGAACTTATCAGTGGTCTTAACTGCAACCATGGACTTTGAAAGCCTACTGCTTGCTGTGTTTCAAGCCTGGAGCAGCTAAGCTAGGCATACATATTGGCCAAAGCTAGTCAACAACTATGAACTACACAATTACTGTCTAGCGCTCACTGGGATTTTTCTGCATCGGAATAATTAAATACGACAAGACTTTCTTACCAACCTAATACTTTCGAAAAATCTTCGAAAATTGTTTCTCACGTAATTTTATCGGACAAAACTCCACAGAAAAGCTTCAACGGAAAATGAAGCATGGATCCTAGCGTAGCCCAAAATGCAGTTTGAGCCACAGTAAAGCCAAGAACCTGTAGTGGCTGGGTGATTGACAAGTCTTCCTGATTACCGTACCTTATTGATGTAGGTCGGTGCGTAGGTCAACATGATGATGTACCCGATGAGTTCGGTAACAGCGTTGAACCAAACGACGAGAATCGTCTTGTTCTTGCAGATATCCTAAATGAATACGTTAGTCGCGGATTTTTTTTAGGTTGTAGAAAAATTCCATAAAATGAGTCAGCATGCTACTACTGTGTGCTTTGAGCCGTTTTTTACGTTTATTCTGCGAAAACCCCCGTCGCTCTTTGAAACGGCGAAAAAATTAGTACGCCAGTTTATTGTGCTGTGTGAAGTGTATACAACTCAAGATTCTCTTTCATCCTAGATCAAACGCTCACCCAATACGGAACGAAGCTATCTCTGTGTATGTGCTCCTTTGTCTTTCCGTCCTGGATTGTCTTCAGTTCAGCTGCCGATACGGCCTGAACTTGCGATGCGTAGCATATAATAATGTAGCTAAATTCCGCTCTTCTCAGCCTCTTGCAAACTGTTTTTCAGAAATCATGGATTGGTTCGGGCGAAATGCGAGAGCGCCACGGACTTTGAGCCATTATGGTGAAGTTACGTGAGAATGCCGATAATGTCTGGAAAAATATCCATTCAACGAATACGACGCAAATGCCCATATCGTTCCTGCCTTTCATCTATCTCATCTATCACCTTGTGCAGTTCTGGATCGTCCTTGTATAGTAGTGCCCAGAGACAGAAGACGACCACCTGATTTTCAACGAGTAATCACTAGGGATCCGAAGCGAATTCGCATCGTTCCTGTCTGGTGGTATTGTCGAGCAGTAGTTTCTGACTAGGATTTCCGTAAAAAAGCTTTCTGTCACTATGAAACTGGGATTCATCATTATGATTCTGGATTTCCGGATTTTTTGCAAAAATGGGCCTACCGTAGCTATCGAATGAACGTAGAATGCCCATCGCCAACCGATTGTTGTGCAGAACTGAAAGGCAAAAATTCTGGAAATAGTGGAAAATATTCGGCCAATATTTTTGGTGAATTTCAATCAGCAGCGAAAAATCGGTTGAACATGTGATCGATAGCAAAAAGCGAAATTGTATTTTTCAAAAAGCGAAGATGTAAAACTCACAAATCCCGCCAGTGGGTTCGTAATGATCGCTGCGATTGGGGAGAAGCACGTGAGAAAGGCAATAAATATGGCCGTTTGACCCAGCGGCGCCCATCTGACACAAGGAACTACTGTATCTACCGTAATCCATTAAACGAGTACCTCACTACAATGATTCCTATGGCTGCGAAGTCTGCCGCGTAGGCGAGTCCCTGAATTTGATTTTGAGATTGGAGCATATTCTGGGCAATGTGAAAACGGTCAACAACGAGGGAGAAATGCACCTTTTATCTACCTATATGCTATGTCGCGTAACAGGCAAACTCGTTTGTGTTCATTTCATCATCTTGGCGCAAAAGTCCATGGGCGTGTGTCCAAATCTTTCACTCGAAAACAGCGCGAACCTGGAGAAAGCGAAGCGCCACGAAGAGCCACAGTGACGTGTGCGCCGCAGCCGGCGAAAGAGCAGTCGAAAAAGCAGAAAGGAGACCAGAAATGAAGAAGGGATAGCTGTAATGACGAACAATTTGAAATATCTACTAAATTGTCTGATCACATTGACCTAATGTGTCCAAACTCAACGAATTTTTCAAGATCATGCACAACAGCTCAGCGGTCATTCGAGTTCCTAATATTCAGGTTCTTCACACAGAAAAATAAATTATATTTGTATTATT
Organism: Diplogasteroides magnus; assembly: GCA_014805445.1. Taxonomy (NCBI): domain Eukaryota; kingdom Metazoa; phylum Nematoda; class Chromadorea; order Rhabditida; family Diplogasteroididae; genus Diplogasteroides; species Diplogasteroides magnus. Next base: position 2,831 of record JACMIF010004120.1, on the reverse strand, counting down.
TTAAAAAATGACAAACAGTGTCATTTTGAAACTGAAGGTGGCAAATCCTAACTTTTAAATGACAAAAATGTAATTCATTTTTCTGTGTGTAGTGTTTCGAATCCCCCTTACTCTCACGTTCAGTGTAATTTTAGACCCACCGTGCGCCCCATCGCACATATGCCCAGTTGATGGGAAAGGTGCCCAGGATGGTGCCCAGAGCCACGGCCCAGATGATGAAGCCCTTCTCTGTGGGCGTGTAATCGTATCGCTGTCTCATCGTCTGCAAAAATTCGTTCTTGTCATCGAAAAGTCTGGAAGAGTAATTTTGTTCTACATCCTTGGGCAATAAAACCACAACGAATCCTACACTATGGATCGTATTTTCGGAAATAGATTGCACCATAGCTGTCTGCTGACTCATTCTGACCGGTTGCCTATGATGAACAAGAGAGAATGAGTCGTCGATGAGTACAGACAGAAAAATTAATACACTTTATTTCCGAAATGCAACTCCTATCCTATCCTCACTCCATTTCCGTGTTCCACGAGATCCTCCTTATCCTCAGTCATGCAGATGAACGTGAAATTGATGATTGTGTAGTTGCAACCGATGGCCGTTAGACAAAGAACACCTGAAGAAGAAGGGAGATGGCTTCACAAAAGTAAGTATGTCTGTTATAGGGTCGAGAAGCGTTACAAAATCCGTAGTCTGCCATTCGCTTAATCTGGCCGCCGATTTTTTAAAATACAAGTACTTGGAAAACAATGTTCATTCAGTCTATTCCTACTGCAGTTCTAAATCAGTAAATTTGTCGTCATTATTCTCCTCCACGTAGTGGTCTATCAAATTGTGAGACAACCGTGATGTGGAGGTGTGTGACGACAAATTTGCTGATTTTTAAAACCCCCTGATTCCTTCATTTGAGACGACTTTGACTAAATGAACTGTGGCGCTCAATGGTCCAACACAATCATTAGCAACTATGGCACCATGTACGGTTTCAAAATTCAGACTGACCTAGAGCCAGAATCACATAGCGAAAGCCGTCGAAGACAAACCGCCATCCGTGCCTGAATGATCGTCGAAAATCATTAGAAAAGAGGAGAATATGTTCGCAATATCACCAATAACACTTGAATTCAACCAAAATATGCCCTACTAACCGGTTTTCAGTGTCCCGCATGCTCTCCGCGCGCGGTTGATTACCCTGCAAATCAGGTGATTGGGATCACATAAAGGTCATTATCTTCTCTGACAATTGCGCACCCGAAAAATGCATCAAATATTTTCGAGTCAAAATTATCTTCTCATGGAACTTCTAATGATATCATCCGGGAAAAAACTGGGCGAGATGAGAGAGCGAGGGTGATTTGCAGTGAAACAAATAAAATACAGTTTCTGATAACACCTTCGAAAACCGCCTCACGCATTTCCGGATGGCTACATTAAAAGTGGACGAATAACAACTTCTCGCCAAAACAGAAGTAATGAAAAGGATACATCGTGTTCCGAGGACAATGAGGAAGAAGTCTCGATGATGGAAGACAGAGGGGGAACGATGACAGCTGCTTCCATTAGGAGAATGAGCGAGAATGAAATGCAACCAGCACTCAGGTGCAAAAAAATCACAGAAAAACAAAGCATGTGATAGTTGCAGGAAGTGGCCGAAAGGTATCACTAATGGTGACTTTGTCGTTCGTCTAATCCCCGCGGAGCGGTTGTCTATCACATGAGAGAGACAACGGCTACGAACGAAGTTAGACGGCCAGAAATGAACGGCTGTCAATAACGTCCCATTATCGACATCCTATAATGGTGACTTTAGTGCAATTGACGTTGGTCGAATCTCCGCGGAGCGGTTGTCTATCGTATAAGACAGACAACGGTTCCGCGGAGATTAGACGAATGACAACCAAAGACGCCATTAGTGACACCCTAGTCAGAAGAGAGAGAAGTAGCATGTGGTGATTGATGCTAAAGGTGTAATGACACGAGAAGAGCAAAGGTACCTGGAGTGCAGGATTGCAAATGATAGGGGGAACAACTTGCTTGAACTTGGAACTTTGGACGATTATTGAAAATTGCGTTTCACTATGCAGTCCAGAGTGGGGGCTATTAGCAAACTCGAGCGATGATCAATTCGTGGGCAGCGCTTTTCGAGTGATCGGTTGTTCGAGCAATGAAGGATAGACTAGGGTGGCGCAAACGGGAAATTATTGACCGCCGTTCATTTCTATCCGGCTAACTTCATCTCTTTGCATTCTTCTCTACATAGCTGCGACATCCGCGATGTAGAGAATTTTGACGGCTATGAATCAACGGATGTCAATGATTTCCCGTTTGCGCCACCCTAAGATAGAGCAAAGGTTCCTGGAGTGCAGGATTTCAAATGATAGGGGGCCCCCTAGGGGGAACAACTTGCTTGAACTTCGAACTTTGCCATTGCTCGAGCAACGCATTGCTCGAATGATGTGAGATTGCTCATTTATAACTGAGCAATCTCACATCATACCCCCCCCCACTCTGAGTCACAGTGTCTATTTCAAAAGGAAAAATTAAAACCGTGTGGGAACGAGCGATGAGTGGATGGTAAAAAAATAGTTTACTCATATCAAACACATACGTTGAGGAGGGGAATCTGTTGTGGCTGCGTTCGTGGTAAAGACGCATAGTGAACAATACTGGGGTAACCATTATGGTTGGCAGTTTGACTAGGTTTTCGGATATGTTTCACCGTGGCTACATATATTGAATTTATAAGAGCTGTGAAACATATCCGAAAATTTAGTCATACTGCCAACCTTAGAGTGTACTATGAAATTTATGGACTTTCCTCTAGGTAACTCAA
>JACMIF010004119.1:0-12945 GCA_014805445.1 Diplogasteroides magnus | reverse complement strand
CAGATTTTTAGCTGGTCCTTCAAAATCGGTGAATCTTTTGGCGTTTTCTGACCAAATCGGGCATTTTCACACTTCATGATGTTGCTGAAAGCGGCGGGAGCCATAGAATGGTTCCTTACCTTAGCATCAATACACAGTAAAGAAATGAAAAAATATATGAAATTATATCACGAGAAAAAAAATTTGCACGACAAGTCATGAAAGTCGCTAATTTGTGAGGGTGCAGCTGGGTTTGACTTCTTGGCAAAAACATTAATAACAAATCCCGTTTAGGTTTTTCCTGGTTCCCCAGATAATGTTTTAATACTCTTGCTATTACCCGCCAACTGGGAGAAGCACAAGGACCTAGCTGCACGTAGAAAAATTATTCGATTTTTTCCACTATTTCCACTGTAACTCCGCGAATATTGATAGTTGAGCGAAAAGAAAATTCACAGTTATCGGCCCTTCGGTTGGCTACATTTTGCCTTTTTAACCTTCGAGATAACTATTTTGCCTGAGCTAGGGCGATTCAAAACATGCCGTGTGGGAGCGAGTAGGCCACCTGCGAAAAATCGCGCCGCGCCTCATTACTGCGGCTGAAGGTGGTGACTGTGGCAGCTAGTGAGGTATGACATCAATAGATAGCGCGAGCTGGAGTAGCGGGTGAAAAAAAGTGGCGAGGCGCTCCCGTGACCGGCTGTGTTTTGATCTTTTCAAGTATAACATTATTTTCTAAAGAAATATATATTTATATTGTAATTTTTATGTTCTTATGAACGCTACATATGCTTTACTTGGAAACGAAATGACTTTGAAGGCGGCCGGGTCTGTCTCCAGTTTGTGGTGCATCGATAAGCGCAGACAATTCCCTACTTCGTACACCACAATCTGAAGTCAGCTACAACTTTTCCTTCCTGGATCAGAGTCCTGGAATACCACTGGTGAGCTGATCTTTACATACTATTGCGATTTGACTTGTGCTTACAATGTGGAAAGATACTTCTTGAGCACATCCCATTGGGATTCGTGTAGTTGGGATAAAGAAAGCAAATGCCAGTTGACGGGAAAGTTTAATTGTCTTTTGTGACCAGTGTGAGGGATAGTTTTATCTGCCTTCTCTTGGTTTGACACCACTGACTTTCGATTTGTCCCACTTACTTCCCAATGCGTGGAGACACATGTCTGCTATTTTTCTACCTCATCGTGCCACTTCGTTAATGAGAATGGTGTCATCCACTTATGATTGACCTCTTTCGTCACATTTCACATCGATTTATTCTTAGGAAAGTGTCTTTCATCCCTTGTTATCTTCTTTTGCACATCTCATTTCCTCCCTCACATGGCTTTATCTCTCGACAGTCAGCATCATTTCAGACGACCTTCCTTCCTTCGCCCATTTCATCTAGTCAGGAGGAAGAAGATCATCAGTGCATAAGAAGTGAATCGAGTGAAAGAGAAGGCGAGTATTCTCCCATACTAAATGCCATAGAACACGTGTCATTCCATTTGACTCATTGTAATTTGTGAGGGTGGAGATGGGTGAGAACATAGGAAGATATCCTTTTCCCCTTCTCTTCATTTCAATCGAGGACTACTCTTTGGTTCAATCTCACAGCTGTGCATATTGCATGCAAAGAGTACAAAAAGTGGAATGGAATGGGTTGAATGTGAATGGAATTGATTTTCCCTGATGATTAGTGAGAAGTTGTAGTTGAGATGAGTAATTGTTCTCTTTGAGATAGTCTCGATTGGATATCTCGAGTTGTCTCGGGTGAGATGACTGACGCAGTCACTTCACCATCCTCCATTCTATGTCCAGGTATCATATATTCATATTTCTACCATTCATTACCTCATTCTCTCACTTCCTAGTCAATCTATTCTTAGAATGTATTGTTTCATTAAGCTCCTAATTGGTTCTTTTAGCGTATCATCCTTGTCATTTTGTTCTCTTTCCATGTTGTATCTTCCCGTCTTTCGTTTGTCTTCCTTCTTATACTCTTTCACATGTCTTTAACTCAAGAATAGACGTTTCACACTGTTTGTCATCAATATCCAACATGGAACACAAAAAGTTTATCAACACGAGACAATATCACCATGGAATCGATTAAGCTTGACTAGGAAACAATTGATAGTATCCTGAGTGAATGAGTGAAATGCCATTGGTTGTATTTGAGTAGATGAGGTAGAGTAAGTGAGTGATTCACTCCTGTATACACTCGCACTTTCTCTTGACACAATCTCTCTTCTCTTGTCTCAAGTTGTTATCAATAGTCAATTCTCGCGTGCCATCTTCATGCATTCCCATCTCTCTTCATTTCCATTCTATAGAATCAAAGGAAAATGTATGGGTGAGAATTACAATTTGGAAATGCATATGCCCTACGTACCTGGTGTAACAATGCATATGTACTTGAAAAGCAATTGACTCGGTGTTTCAGCCATTATCTCTATACAGTACTTGAGTGTATCATGTGTTAGTAGTATTTATTGATTGTCATTGAGGTCGTTCATCATCTGCCGTTGACTTTGGTTCATGCAATGGAGATTCTCCACCTCATTCCCCTCATTGTACTACTGGTCAGTCATTGACACTCATTCCATTCAATTGTCTTCCCTTTAAGGTCGATGTTCATCCCAATCAGAAAGTGCATTGGATGAAATGGAGGAAGGAGAGATTCCATTACAGTCACAACCAATTGTCAGTCCATTCGCAGGGGTATTGTCTTATTCTGACACCTTCTCCCTTCCCTTCTCACAAATGGTTCTCATTCCCTCCAAGATGTCCCTTATTGACTTGTTTATGGTTGAAGGATTGAATGGGAACGTTGTCCTTTGTTTGTTCACTTTCCCTCATCAAATGGGATGAACGGTCATTCTCTTACTAAGAGGGCAAAGTTATGTAGGGAGGGAAGGGACGAGAGAGTCATCCCCCCCCCCCCTTCCCTTACTCATCCCCCTTCTCCTTCTAGCAATGCGTCCTCTTTGCGTCATTCCTCTATTGTCTTATGGTGAGAATAGAAGGATGATACTTATTCAGAGATATCAGTCATTGGAGGATATAAGTAGAGCAGTGGAAGGAGAAGAAGAAATGAAGGAAGGATTTGAAAGGAGGAGAAGATCAACTATTCACGATAGTACATCCATTCATATGTCACAAATAGTGAGTATTGTTATTGTAATAGAATTGATTTGATGATGTGTTTAGTCTCCTTCAAATTCTCCTTCTCGAGAATATCCTGATGAAGAAATCGATGATGATGAAGAGGATGGAAGAAGATACAGAAGGATAAGTCTACTGGAGACATCGGAAGGAGTGGAAAGAGATGAAAAGGTCGCTTACTATTCCATTCATTCACTACTCATTTATCTTTTCCTATGTACATTACTTTGGAATCATTTTATTCTTTCTGTTCAGACAAGTACTTTTCTTGGAGTGGAAATGGATGATTCCGAGGAAGAAGTGATAGAAGAGGAAAGAGAATGGAGAGAAATGGATGAAGTATGTTAAATAGTGATAGAAGTATAAGAGATGTCAATATAGATGGATGATGATATGGGTAGAAGGGCATCTCGAAATAGTTCCGTTATCTCTGATGCAACCTCACCATTCAATCCTTTGTCTCTTGTCAAAACTCCTCTTCCAAATGGAACTGAGGTATCTCATTGTCAATCTCTACAATCACACTTCATTTACATTGTAAGGTCTTCTCATTTGATGTCAAACGGAATCCTTCGAATGAATTGGATGCAATAAGTGAAGAGAACGATGAGAATGTTAGTCATATTCCCATTGAGTCTCTCAATTATTCCCCTTGAGTGTTCTCGAAGTGGAAGTCGTCTTCGTGATGATTCTCTTGTTGGGGAAGAGCCATGTGAGCCTCCTTCAATTGTCAGACATGCACCACGATTGGTGGATACAAAGAGAACAAAGTCAAATGCAAGTACTGCACCGAGTGAACCAGATGAGATTGCACCTGGAATGGTGAGTACTTTGATTGGATAGGGGCCAATCGCCTTTTATACTTATTGATGGCCATGGATTTTTATTCACACGGACCGCCTTTGCTTTGCAACATTTGTATCCTTTCGCTTATGCATGGACCATTCATTGTGAGGGAAAGGAGGAATGGGAACTGGTAAACCTGTTGTAGTAGTATGCAGTTAGAGAGTATGACAAAAGAAATGAACAAGTCAACATTCTTCCAATCAAATCTTCGTCTTTCATTTATTTGAACAATTGTCTAATTTCCATCTTCTTTTAATGAAAAATATGTTTCCATGTAATTCATGCCTTCTCCCGCGAATATTTCGCCCGTCAAATTATTTAATTTTTCAGAATGTTTCCGTGTCTCATGAGGAAGAACACGACATTTCATCTCCAATGAGTACTGTAACTACAGTATCCTCATCGCCACTTTTATCCACTCAAGACCCTCAACCAATTCACAGAAGGGCCATATCCGATCATGTGGACGATAGAAGTGAAAGGAGGAGAAATGAAGTGAGTACTCGTTCTTGTCTTATTCTCATTGTATATTTCTATTCTGAGGTGTGTTATCCCTGTCAGAATGATATTATAATTGTGTGATTGAGGATGGTTCGATTGTCCGTGCTCGTTCTATTGTTGGAAGAAGTACAATGGAGACATCCAAGTGTAAGAGTCAAGTGAGTCCGCCTATTCTTCTTTCCCTCTCATTTCCCCTTTTGAGGTGATTGCATCCCAATTTGTACGTTCTCCTTCATCAATTGCAACATTGGAGAAGAAACTATCCACTTCTGATCCTTCACTCGATGAACAAAATGGAACTTGTGTTGGTTAGTGACTCTATATGGATGGAGAGAACGGGAAGTGAATGGGAAAGAAGGATATGATTTGAGAACAGAAGCCTCCACCTGTCAAATTGAGTAGGAAGACCAGTGGACAATCATGGATTGCATTATCGACTCCTCATGGGGTTAGTGAATATATTGATGAATGAATGTATGATTGAACATAAGGACTGTCTAGTCATAACGAAGATAGGGTGAGTTGTCTGTATTGTATTTGTGATTGGTCATTGTTGTCAGTCTTGTTCTCATTGCTCTAATTCGTCCTCTCAACGTCTTCACATACAATCTGTGTCTCAATCTCTGCTTGTCTTTCGTATTGTCTTTCTCTTCTTCTGCCATTGAGTACTCTCTTCCTCTATCAATTCTTGTATCACTTTCAGTTGGCTAATCCAAGAATGCAACTTCCGTCACAGAGTACATGGGCAGAACCTGAGAAGAACAACAAGTAAGTTACAGTACTCTTTGAATTGGGATACAATGATTGTCTTTTGATGAGTAATGGAGAGTAGTCCACTAGCGTCTACATCTATACATATTCTTATCTCATCAAATTTCTTAAACATTGAACTCCGTTTCTATCAAATGTATCTGTTTGACTATGTCAAGCGTGCGCTTCAATCCTTTTAATCGCTCATATGTCTTGTTCTAACTTGTATACAGTAACATCTTGATGTGGATAACGTTGTATATGTCGTTATTGGACTAATATTATATTTGGATTATCGTGACAAACTCATGACCATCCAAAAATCAGTTGGGCCACCCTGCAGGGCAAAAATGGTGATTCTTTCTGTAGAGTAGATGAGAATTTCCTTGTGATGGACCTGCAGATGAAAGTATTCGCATTTTAGGGACAATGATAGACACGAACCCCTGTCCGTGTATGCAATGTATCCCTTTGTGTCCTATGTTGCACGTTACAGTCTTTTTGTTCACTCATCAACACAATCACTCAATGCACTCATTCTTTCTTCTTCTCTTTCAGTCTCGTCAGATCGACATCTCATTCATCAGTTGGAGGATTCATGCGTCGTTCTCTTCGATTCCTTCGTGGAGAAACAGCTACAGTACCCTCTACCGTACCCCCATCCCCTCAACCAAGAGTTGTCTCTGAATGTGCGGATGGTCCCTCTCCCTCTTCTATTTCCTTACCTCCAAGAATAAGGAAGGAATCAGCCCCTCCAGTCCTTCTAAGGCCAAGTCAATCATTTGATGTTCATTCTCTTCAATTGGAAGATGTCTACTCAGCAGAAGAAGAAGACTTTCCCTCTACTCGTCCAATCACTCCTATTAGAAGAACTCCACATAGAAGAACAATGGGAACAAGTTATGTCAGGGCATCACCCAAGACTTCAAAGGACAGACTCAAGTTACGGTAAGTAATGGGTTGGTGAGGGGATGGAAAACAAACTGACATCACTATATGCACTCTATCAATGGGTATTGGGATATGCGATTGATAATATAATCCTCTGTTCATCATGCACTTTGGTGTGTCTTTGTATTGTCTTTGATTGTGTGATGACTTCAGTGAATCGTTGGAAGTACTTTCCCTTGATGATACAGATGACTCTTCCTTCCTCATGTTATGGTTTGTACCCCATGCCCTCTCTTCGCTTCCCTGTCCATTCCATTCTCTGCTTCCCATTCAGTCTCTTCTCTATCTTATGCATAATCCTTCCTTACCCTAAACAATTCAACTACTCCAAAGGGCAAAACATGCATGGCTAATTAAGCTGAATGATGAAATGATTGAAAAGGAATGATTGCAGGGATCGGGCCAGAGTAGACAAGAAAGCGAAGGATAATGGAGGATCTACCAGATCAACACGATTCTTCGATTCACTACAGAATACATTCCTTCCTGATAGAAGACGAGGAGTAAGAGTGAATGAATATATTCTTTCTTATTATAAGATAATTCATTTAGAAGGATAGACCAGATCGAAGTTTGGATGGAGTAATGAATCAATGGAGAGGAAATGGATCAACTATCCATCCAGTAACAATTCATTCCTTTTCTCAATTCACAAATGTCATCGTAATTGTTCTTTCAGCGTCGTCCGACTGTCGATTCCATCACATCTTCAATCCGCAACACTGTCTCTGGTCAGACTATTTCAATTACAAATCAACACCAATTGCACTTCCATTGGCAGTTCTCTTTGAGAAAATGCCTTTTATTCATATGTAGTGTACATGTGTACACCACGTGAAAATGACTTTCCTCCCAAGGGAATATCTCCCTTCATATTCCATCCCACGGTGGAAATACTTTAACGCAATACTTGCTACGAAATGGGCGATGGAAAGGGAATTGTAGACAATGACTGAATGAGGACAGGGATAAGGTGCTGAATGTACTAGTTGTAGTTGTGTAGTCCATCAATATGCATGAGAGTACTCCTTCACCATTCCCCTCCACTCAACGTTGTCTTTTGTGTATGTTAGTCATTCGTTCATTCCTCCACTCTCCTTTCGTTCATTCCTTCATTGTCCTTTCCCGTTGTCAATCATTCTCTCGATGGACTATCCTCCAGATGTCATCTCTTCAATTGGAGCATTGTCCTTTCGATCATCCTTCCTTCTTCCATCTCTCAATTCATCTCCTTGTATTCTCTCTCAAAGAATGTCTACTAGGGATAGTCTACCACAACGAACAATGCGTAAGAGGGCATCTGAACCAAGTATTCTCACTCAAGGAATCAGGCAAGGAAGAGGAACAAAAGTAAGAACAACTCCACTTGGATCAGTTGCCAGTCTTCTTGTTTCTATTGCTAGTGGAGTGGCTAGATCAATGAGTATTGAAGAAACAAATGAAATACAAGAAGAAGAAGAGGAGGAGGAAAGGAAGGATACTGGAGAAGAGAAGAGAAGGAATGGAAGAACATTTATGAAGAGAGGAGCGACCTGTGAAGAAGAAGAAAGGAGAAGGACGAAATATGGGAAGAGAAGGAGTCTATCTGAAGGAAGATTCACCTCTATCCAATCATCCAATGAAGAAGAAGAAGAAGAAGAAGAAGAAGAAGAAGAAGAAGAAAGTGGAGAAGGAATAGTAGAGAAGGCGTGTGAACTACTTATGAAGTATGAAGATTGTACGGAATGGATGGATGAAGAGAAGTCCCACCCAACTATTCTACTCTTTCCTCCATCTGGAAGGACGAGCAATATTGACTTATATCAAGAAGAGTGCAGTGTCGACTTTGAAGATGTATGCAGACAACAATTGAGGTTTGTTGTACATTGAGATATTGATTAGTCTAGTACTTAGAATGAGATACTTTCGATATCGAAGTATGGATGATGTGAATGGGAAGAGAAAGGGAAGGAATGTCATTGGAGTGACAAGTAGAATGAAAGACAGAAGAGCTAGTTGTTCTGATGTTAATAGACGAATGGAAGAATGTCCTGTGGATGAAGAGAGATTATCATGGAATGAGGAAGAATACCAGGGTGAGTATATTCCATTCTTGTCTCATTCACATTCCATCACACTCCTCTCTTCCCTCTTGTAATATCATCATTGACAACCTACTTAATGATGAGTCTCTCATCTCTTTATGTGTTCTTGTGTCCTTATTGAGTGAACTTGAGAATGTCTTCCACTTGAACACATCAATGATATGATGTTGAATGCCCCTCTTCCTTATTGTGTACAATAGAGTGTATTGTAGTGTCTTTCCGTTGATGTTCCTTCACTTGTTGTACTCTTCACTCATTTATTTCAGAGACATTGTGTGTTCCTGAAGGAGTGACAATAGGAATAACGGAGTGTTTCCTTCCATCACAAAGATATTCATCCTTATTCCTTCCTCCATCTACTCATTATTCGCATTCTCTTCCTCCTTCATCTCCTATTGGGAGTACATTGGCATTGAATGATGCTTGTGTCACTCCTGATATCCCTTCCCCTTGTCATTCTTCTTCTACAATAGGATTGTACTCGAATAGAAGAGGAAGTGCTACTCCTTCCATTCAATTGGATCCTCCTTCTATCGAACAAGAAGAACTACATGTAAAGAAGAATAGGAAGAGTGAAAAGAAGGACAAGTTGTCCCTTCGATCCGATGGAAGAAGATCTCCTATTTGGAGGGATAGTCAATTGACAACACGAAGAAAAGGGACAATGACATTTGACAGTTGCACTTCCTCTTCTGCCACTACTCTACCTAAGAAAATGAGCAATGCAATTGGACAATTGGGAAGAAGCTTCGGAAGATTAGGAAAGTCAAGGAAGAGTTTGGATGAAGTTGGAAGGAATGAATTGGAATTGTTCATTCGATCACGAAGGAATGAGCAGAATATAGTCAGAATATCTTCTGGGATGTTCAATTCGCGAATTCGCGCAGCTCCAGTCGCTTCTGTCGTCGCTACATTTGAGTAGGGGGGGGGGGTTTGAAACGAATTTACATCTCTTGTCTGTCCACATCGGCGAGTAATTGTTAGGGTGTCGCTATCAAAGACTTTAGCGCAATTGTCATCCGATTGTCGTTGACAATTGCACTAAACTCACTGGTAGTGATACCCTAGTTGTTGTCCCGTGACGATTGTCGCTCGCACAGGAGTGCAGACAGAGAAAATGCAAATTTGATCCAAAACTCGATCCCTAGCTTTCTGAGAAGAGATGAGGTAGACGGATAGACTTACAAGATGCGACACCTCCCATTAGCTCCTCCTGCTCTTTGTAACCCCGTTGTTGTTACCATGGCTGCCATCCCCGCTCCCTTACAACTCTGACTGATACCTTATTGCAGCCTCTCCCCCCCCATACACATCTCATCTTCGGAAGGGAAGGACTGCCGCATAAGTTGAGGTAATCAACCACTTTCTTGTTTCTTTCGCAGTTTTCGGTATTCCTGAGTAAGTAGGTTATCCCCTTGCACTTACTAATCACTGCGACCACCCTGCAAATGGTCAATTTTTATACTAGAATTTGGCCGAATTTCAATGCCACCACCCTGCTTGGCATGAACCCTGCACATTTATGCTCAGCATTTCCATGTTCAATGATGTGGAACAGTTACGGTGGATACCAGCTACTTTCTGATTTGCGGTGTTTATTAGGCATTGTCCACAAATATTGATTGGTTACAGTAATGGAGTCGATGCTGACAACGAAGGAGTTGGATGGGTGGACCGGGCTGAAAGACGAGGAGATCGTGAAGAGAGTTAGTTTATTTACAACTAACACTGTAAGTTGAATTGACGGGATTACTGGGATCCCCTATTCCATTCATCAAGTACATTTGTATTTCGTCTAATCTTTGGTCTTTTGCTGTTTATGGAACAGAGAGGCAACCGTCGAAATGACGAATGAAGTGTATGAATTGCCTACGATTACGAATGAGAACTCTCCTTATGAGTATCTTTTGTCTAGCGACATTGTTTATGACCAACTCAAAAGAATGCCGCTCGTAATGGAGAACGAAGATGGATTAAATTGAGAAAATGTTGGTTACGAATTGGTCAATGGCTCCACACAAATATCATTACCGATATTCCTACGTTTTCCCGGTACTACTTATGCGAATGGGCAATATTGGGTTATTCGTCTCAGCTCCTAGTACAACTTTTTTTTTCTTTTGGACTAGAAGACCAACTGCAAATTCGGCATTGACATTTGTTTTGTAGATCCATCGTTGCTGCGATGCGGCGGGTACACAGGCCGCCTTCTCGTTCGACTCAGCATTCAAGGGGGTGAGTTATCTGAGAAACCCGCCCGTCTTAGGTTTCACACGATTGATTTAACCACTGGTAGACGTTAATATCTCGTTCGTGAACACATTCTCTTGGTTACTAATTGTGACAAAAATAGAATAGCGAAAAAGATTGAAGGGGAGATTTCTATGTAAATTGTATTTGTGGTGTACAATGGAGGTTACGGTATGGAGTGAATTGTCAAATTGCAGAAAGTTGCCGATGTCATAGTGGGCCGATGGCCGAACGCCTCTTCTGCACTGAGGACGGCCTTCCTTCAGCTGACTCGAATCATGGCACGCGACCCGAAAAACGTTCAGGTACGGTATTTGTTATTTCAATTTTAGATGTAGATGTATGTGAATCAGTGAGATATAATGATGTGGCACTTAATGTTGGACTGACATTATAACTGTAAAATAGAATAATACAAGTATTGTTTTGTCTGTCGTTGCTACATACATCTACGCGGATCTCGGCATGAAATCAACGGGTGCAAGGCGAGAGTGCCATGGACAATTGTACGATGATAGTGAAATGGTCATAGGAATGGGCAGAATAGTAGCGCATGTTTCCAATTCATCATTGTGGCGCAGTTGTCTTTTACCCGCAATTGACATGGCGCACTTTTCGAACAAGTGTGCATGACGATTAGAGCAGTTTGTAGAGTGAGACTAGGAGGAACATAGCATTTCAAAATTTCCAAATACCTTCTCCGTTTGGCCATTTTCTAATGTGAAGTAACATGCATTGCTTGACCCGGTGATTGCATGCCGTGGCGCGATTTTAAATAATGCTGAAGTTTTTGAAGTCGCTGCTTGGAGAGCCTATATTGGATAATGTCTCGTAAAATATCAATAGTCACAGTATCCTTATTCCTGAATCTCACTGATCTTCAGGCTCTTCTGCCCGAGAAGCTGATCGCGTCCGCGCTCAACAGCAGCGGCTTGCCGGAGGTGTGCGATGCGGATACTACTGAAGAAGGTAATTGTAATTTACTCTCGTCGTTTCCTTCTTGAATTCCTGGCGTGGGATACGGTATTAGCAAACCTAATTGTAAGTGCACTGTTGTTAGAAAGGGAGGGAGTAATGGTTGACCAACGCATTTTTTCTCTCTTCCCATTACGAGCGACCGCTCTCTCGCGTTGATCTTGGCCAATTTGGTCCAGTTGTTCATGAACGTTTCCAATCCCCGCTACTCTTCTATTAGTAGTGCTTCTCTTAACATCTCGAAAGCTCACGGACTATGCGTGCACTTCCCTGTTTAGGACGAAGTATGTGGGGTTATTTTGAACCTGGAAACCAACGAAACATTATTGCATTTTCCTCTGCACAACACTTATTCGTACTGTGAAACCTAAAACTTCGGAGTTGTGATCTACGGGTGCGACTGAAGCCGGTATGGTAGCTTCTCTAAGAAAATTCAAGCTTCATTTCGCAACTTGAGTCGATGTTCTTATCTTTCTTACGTAGTAGTTGTGCATCTCTTTATCATCTGTCGTTTTGCCAATGCACACTAAAACGGGTTGGGTCGATTCATTGTTAGGGCTCAATTACGGATTGGGCATGTGGGTCCCCCACTAAGGTTGGCAGTTTGACTAGGTTTTCGGATATGTTTGACAGCTCTTATAAATTCGATATATGTAGCCACGGTGAAACATATCCGAAAACCTAGTCAAACTGCCCACCATGTCCCCCACCCACCTTTCGAACTATGCTTCCCTCGTATGTTCCTCCTGAATTCCTCAACGTAATGTGGGATACCTAATGTAATTGTACTGTTGTTCGAATCATCGAACCCAGTCGGTTGAAAGCGCCATACTCGGAGTAATGGTTCTATTCGGATGAATCGTTGCGGAATTGTTCTAACAGTAGAGGCAGAAACAACGATTGCGTGCGCTTCTGCACAAGACTTATTCACACTTTGAAACAGAAAACTCCGGGGTTATAACTCTGACAATGAGTGTGAGCAGCGGTTCCGTAAGGATTAAATACTATGGAATTTTATGGGATGATTTTACAGATCATTGTTGCATCCTCGCCTGCACAAGACTTATTCACACTTTGAAACCTAAAACTACGGGGTTACGAAAAATTAACTTGATTTGATTCAGAACAAGAGGAGGCTGTGAAGTGTCTCTGCAACGCGTTGTACCACTCGAGAAGTGCGAGGAAGATCTTTTTGTAAGTTCAAATCTGCTCTGGGTCCCAACTGGAAGGATTACGGTAATACCCTGATCTTCAGGGACACGAAATCGGACCGAGGGCTGATCTCGGCTATCGCAGCGGCCACGGAGACGAAGGACAGCGTGAGGAGGTCGGTGGTTACTGTAGTCTGATTTTGAAATGCTCCTGGTCCCGACTGGAAAGTGTGTATTACGGTAGCTTTCAGATACCTACTGCTCCATGTGGCGTTTGTCGTGTCGGCGT
>JACMIF010004118.1:0-12947 GCA_014805445.1 Diplogasteroides magnus | reverse complement strand
ATATGATAAATGAGAGCACGTGGCCAACTCATTCATCGCTGACCGGTCTGATGTAAAATATGAAAGAGAAATGAGTGAGACTCACACATTCTGAGGCGAGTACGTGCAGAAATAGTCGGGTATTTGGTTCCGGTCCAAATACCCGACGTAAAATCAAACCTTTGCACTTTCTCGCTCACACTCGGGTACCCGAACCAAACGGTGCACGAAACCAAACATTTCGCCACCAAATATCACCATAGCCATTCAACGATCAACTATTTGGTTTGGACGTTTGTTTTTAAAAGCCTATTCCCTACCCTGGGACGGCTTGAACACATCTCTTTTGCCATGGTATCTCACAACCACAGTTTCCTAAATGTCGGCCCCCATACCGCCACGACATCTGCCGCACTCGCGAATGGATTCGCCACATTACCGTAAGCCGATTGGTTATGTGCCATACACAAAATTCTGTTATGTTTCACAAGACAATTATATTTCTTTGGCGACATATTCGTTGGTATTGTCCGGTTTATCAATCGAAAAAAAAGAAATACGATTTCAACAAGGAAGTGCACTCACTTATGGAGAGCTTTCGAGATGAGGTGTTCACAGATCATAGGCCTTGGGAAGAGATGTCTAAAGCATGTTTCAATTTTTGCCAAAGAGTACTGTAGAACGAAAAACAAGCGTCCTAAGGCTCGAAAATGTCAAAATTTACTATGTTTGGGATTTTCTACAGCAAGAAGCAGGCTTCACTGAGGGACGTGCATACCCGCAATGGAGAGTACTTAAGTAGTACATTGCACATGATTTTTACTAGACTTGCTGGTTAAGGCATAAAAATGGGGGGAATTTTCAAAAGTGTCGCATATTTGTAGACTCCGCCCACTTTTGTGCCTGAGCCATTAGGTCTAGTAAAAATCATGTGCGATGTACTACTTAAGTGCTCTCCATTGCGGGTATGCACGTCCCTCCGTGAAGCCTGCTTCTTGCTGTAGAAAATCTCAAACATAGCAAATTTTGACATTTTCGAGCCTTAGGACACTTGTTTCTCGTTCTACAGCACTCTTTAGCAAAAATTGAAACATGCTTTTGACATCTCTTCCCAAGGCCTATGATCTATGAACACCTCATCTCGAAAGTTCTCCATAAGTGCGTGCACTTCCCTGCTCAGTCGTCCTATGACCTCTCGTCCCTATCATGCATCGATCACCGCCAAGTGTCATCAGATCCTAGACTCTCCCGAATGAACACAGTGGTGTAGTGGTAACGCGCGCGTCCTCCGACAAAAGAGGACAGCGCTTGTGCCAAGTTCGACTACGGGCGACCCCTCCATCATCCATTATGTGTTGCCAGAATAGCACATACAAACACAACTACAAACTTCGTTGTTGCTTTGAGAGCATTGCGGGTTCATTGAATACACGATTGTAATTTGTCATTAAAAGTCATGAAAAACGTTAGAGTATGAAGAAAGCATACAGAAACTTGTTTAATTAGAGAAAAAATACACGCAAACTATTTTTTGCCAAAGAATGAGTGAAAGAGCCGCGTCCGTGAAGTGGTGTGGTGCGGACGATGTTTCTCGCCCAATTTCCGTCGACGAGTCCCGCGCGGATTTGCCTGAGTTTTTCGAGTAAACAGTGGCAGATTTCCGGAAACTTCATCGCGGTTTCCTCTGCTTCGCGGTTTTACTGCGGTTAGAAGTCGTCAACGTACGTCATCGTCGAGAATGTCAGGCGACGCGCTCATCCAATGCTACAACAAGGGCTGCGGCAAGAAGTTCGACCCGATTGCTAACGATCCAGGTGACAATTTACCTTGTTTTTGCTCAATACTGGCGTTTCTACATCGGTAGTAAACGTGCATTTCTCATTTGTCCAACTTCAGCCGTGCGATTTACGGGTTCTAAATCGGTATTCATATTCATCTTTGATTTTTCCATTCCCCGCGGAGCGGTTGTTTATCGCTCGTAGAGATAACCGCTCCGCGGAGAATGGAAGAATCAGAAATGAATTTGAATACCGATTTAGAAACTCTAGTGCGATTGCCTTTACTTTCCATAGCCAACAGCTCCACTGAAATTTAACGAGTGAAAATACACTTTACTACCGATTTAGAAACCCAATTCGACGCAGCTCCTTTCTGAGCGAATTAATTTACTAAAGTGCTTCCGCGGAAGCTTCCGGAAGATATTCTAGGGCTTCTGTCCACGGTTTCTTGTCAACTGCATTGCATTTTTCACATGAGCGCTTTATCTACCCAATACACAAAGTAGGGGGCTTGTGTTTATTCGGGCATTGACGAGGAACAAAAGTTGCTGATGGTGATGTTGCCTCCCTCCGCGATGATGACGTTCCCACTGTTACTTTGGGTGACACTACGCGTCTTTCCGTGCTTCGGGTCGGCGACGTTGACGATGGCAATTGATAGTGGTGTAGACGCCGCCGTCATTAATCTGCTGAATGCTGGACGACTCCTCTTCGTCGTGGGTTCCACAGCAGAGTTGCGCGATGAAGGCGAAGAATGCACCGCACATCGCGGAAGGACAGCGAAAGAATGATGATTAAGGGCATTGATATGGCTGTCAGCGTCGGTATTATCGTTTTAGTCACTGCGACATTACCACAAGATTAGGGCTGAACGAGCGAATGACTGTGTCAAATTCTTTAAAATATGCAAAGCATTTCAAATAATGAAATGTTTTTAAAAAATATATATGATTTTGTAGATTCTTGCCAATTCCATCCCGGCCCGCCGTACTTCCACGACGCGTACAAGATCTGGAACTGCTGCAAGAAGAAGAGCACGGACTTTGGCACATGGCTCGAGTTTCCCGGTCAGTTTGCACACTCTTTTTTCATTTCCTTGGAGCGAGTATTTTTTTCTTGTATATTTGGCCGATTTTTCGAATTTTTTTCCAATTATCGGACAGGTTAGAAAGTGCTAAAAGTATTCTTCCAATCTTCCTCAGCATACAATACAATAGAATACACTATTTATCCGAATATATACCCTGGGTATCAAACGAGTCCTCAAGAAAATTGACCCTTGAACGCCTTGAACAAGACACTTCTTTAGGATGCACGAAGGGCAAGCACAACGCGGAGAAGCCCGTGGACGTCGTCAAGGTGGCCGCGGTGAAGGAGATTCGACCGGAGAAGGTACTCTTCTTCCCTTTTTTATTGTAAAATTTATCAAGGTATATATTTTTTTTAAAACGCAGCATGTACTCTTTTTCATTGTAAAACATTATTTCAATATTTGCGAAAATAAAGAGTTTTGACGATAAAAAAATCAAAGTTTGAGGAGGACGAAGTGATCGTGTGGAACGGTCTGAACAAGCCTGCTGACAGGAAAGCGGAGGAGGAGCGGAAAGAGGTATTCACACCAGAGATGGGCTCAAATTTACGGGAGGGTCACGTATGCACAACTCTGCAAAATTCCATTATTTATAAAAGTTGTGCAGACGTCGTTTGTGCATATGTCATCCTCCCACTTTTTCGGGAATGCTCCCGGAAATGTTGACAAATTTGGTCCTAATCCCCATTAAATACGGCGAAATTGAGTTCTGGACCCCTAAATTTGGCAATTTTTGTTCTGGGACGGGGGTAACTCAGAAATTTCTACTTAATTTAGTGGAGTCCTGCCCAATTCAAAGTGAATTGTTGATTTTATAACGTTATCACTAAGAAACGATATTGAACGCGATTTTTTCTTGCGGTTAGAGTTTATTTTCAGTGTGAAACATACATGCGCAGGGTTTGTGTCAAAGTTTCAATTGCACAATGGCTTCCTTTCTTTTGACGATCCTGCGCATGTTTGGTGTAGAACAGTTACAAAATGTTATCATGAGCACTGATTATTCGTAAAATCAAATCTCCACAATATAATTATGAGGGATGACACCATTTGCGTAGGGTGCCGCATGCGAGTCCTTTAGTGCATTCGCCATGTCTCTACTCTGCGAGGTGCGGTTGTGTATAGAATACCGACACAACCGCACCTCAGAGAGTAGAGAAATGACGAATGCACTAAATCACTCGCATGCGACACCCAACATTTGCGCACAATCCGTAAGTCTGTCAGTTTTCATTTTCACGATTCGCAACCAGCAGGAATGTTGTTTGCCTCGTGGACTCAAGCAACTTTGCTGTTGGTAGCAAATCATGAAAATGGAAGCTGAAAGAATTATGGCCAGTTCTGCGCAAGCGTCGTCATCCCGATTATAATCCTTTATTCAGATCTCTCTACCGGTCGCAGTCACGGATGGCGCAAATGCAGCTATTCAAAGGTACGTGTAATTTCGGCACTTCTTTCCGAAACATGAAGCCCCTGAAGCCATATCTGATGTGAGCCTTTTCATTATTTCATGACACTTCAATCAGAAGAGTAGCTCAATCATTCATATATGGTCACGATCGTGGCAGAAATCACCGTGCTAACTTGATTTTATTCACACTGCAGGAGTGTAAATGCTTACCCCAACGTGCTTTTGTGTTTTTGAAAAAAACTTGTTGACCCTGGGTATGGTCACGAAACTTGTATGAATTCAATTGTTTCAGATACCTTGAGCAGAGCAACTCCACTACTGAGACTGAACTGCAGCCGGGTGCGCCGTGCCGAAACAACTCGTGTGATAAGGTACTTTAGTTTTCTCTCTTATGGTTACGGTAGCTTCTTGTTATGGTTACGGTGGTTTCACTTATCGTTACGATAGCCAGTGTGTTTTAATGTTACCGTAAGTGTTGTTGCAGACATACCAAGGCCCCGGCGTGCCCACGACTCCTTGTGTGCGCCATCCCGGAGTGGCCATCTTTCATGAGGTACGGTATTGATTACATTCTTTTTGGGGTTACGGTAGCTACCAGTTCGTTGCTATCTCGTTGACCAAGTCTTAACTAATTCTACTAACGACGAAAAATTTATCCGCACAAACCGTTGATGGGTGCGGATCGTGAAAAATAATGATGTCTCACTGCATTTGTCATGGTAAAAAGTCTGCAAAAGGCGATTTTTTCTGTTGAAAATGATTAACGTTTGTGAAAGGCAGTAAATTTGTCGTTTTCATAGGTGTCAGACTATGATCAATATTTTTCTCACGTACAGTGCATAAATAACTTCTATGGTGCTCAAAAATGCGGGGCGGGGGATTTGCGGGAGGAATGCAACCAATAAAGTGCGGTGGACACCCGTTTTCAAATGTTTTGTTAAGAACATCTTCCCAACGCACGGGGAAAGTTATATGACTAAGCGCCATTATACGAGGTGTTTTTTTTCACTGTTCGCGTGTTAAAAGTGAGAATCTTACCTGTTTCCTACTTGATTCACGCACGGTCCGTTGGTGGTTAGACGTGGTTTAATAGTAATACCTGCTGCAGGGCATGAAGTACTGGTCGTGCTGCAAGAAGAAGACGTCGGACTTTGGCGCGTTCCTCGAGCAGCGAGGCTGCGAGACGGGAGAGCACTGCTGGAGCAAGGTCAGTGAAGGGAGATCTTGAGGGGATTGCCGGGATACTGTAGGCTTTACTAAACAACCGGGTGCCAAACAAGAGCGCGTGGGGAAAAGTAGATTCGCGCCGCGAAGTTATGATGCAGCAGTAATTTGCCCGTAAGGCCAATGAGGGGGAGGGGGCTCTCGAAGGGATCGCCAGGGATACTGCAGTTTTTTTGGGAAGATCTGACTGCTTATTAAATTCGGGAACTCTCCAATCTTTACATAAACTGCGGGGTGCACGAATTCACTGGTTGCGATTGGAGCAAGGAGATGAGGGTGGGGAATACTATAGGTTTTACTGAACAACCGCGTGCAAAACAAGAGCGCCGTAGTGGGGAAATCTACATTCGAGCCGTGATGCGATGTAGTTTTTTCCCGGAATTTTTGACACACCAATAGCGGCGGAAGTAGGAGGCGCATTAAACTTGAGAATTGTTCACTCTTTATTAAATAACTGTTGCACGAGTCCACGGGTTTTGACTGATTGTGAAGATGATTACTGCTGTAATGAATTCATCCTGAATCCTAATTGTGAGCAAGGTCAGTGAGGGGTCTTGAAGGGATTGTGGGAGTTTCTTTTGTTTTCCGCTGTAGTTTCTTTCGGGGGATATTGATAAAATAGTATTATGCGTAGCGTCTACAAATTGAACTTTGGAATTGTTCACTCTTTATATAGGAAGTGCAATGCACGAATCCACTGGTTTTGACAGGGAGTAAACATCATTGCTACAGTAATCAGTTCAACCTGAATCCTGACAAAGGTTAGAGAGGGGACATCCTGAAGGGATTGCAGAGAGGGGATAGTGTAGGTTTTACTGAACAGCCTGGTAAAAATATAAAAACACAAGAGCGTCGTGGACATTTGCGCCATAGTGGGGAAAATGTACATTCGAGCTGTGATGTGGTGATGCATCCATCATTTGTCGTTCTAACTGCTGGAGCAAAGTGAGAAGGGGTGGTCTTGAGGGGGATTGCAAATCATACTGTAGGTCTTTTCGCGTTATTGACTTAAGTATTTAAATATGCTAGACCGTGACTACCATGACAGAGCATTGAACTTGGGAATTGTTCAGTGCACGAATTCACTTGTGGTAAAGATAATTTCTGCTGTAAATAATCAATTCATCCTGAACTCTGAGCAAGATAAGAGAGGGGGCATCCTGTAGGGAGTGCATAGGATACATTGTTTTGGGAAATATTGATGCAATAGTTAAGTGGAACGTGTGCCCATTAAAGTTGGGAATTGTTCACTCTTTACATAAGCTGCACAATGCAAGAATTCACCGGTTTTGACTAGTTGTGAAGATGATTGCTGCAGCAAATACACAGTCATCCTGAATCATGAACAAGATCAGTAAGGGCATCCTGAAGGGATTGCATATGATACTGTAGGGTTTTCTTGGTTATTGACATAATATTTTAAAAGGATACCAAACCCCATTGAACTTGGTAATTCTTCAGTATTCATATAAACATCGCAATGCACGAATCCACTGGTTTTGACTGGTTGTGAAGGGAGGATACTGTAGGTTTTATTGAACAACCGGGTGAAAAACAATAGCGCCACAGTGGGGGGGGGGGCGTGAAGTCATGGTGCGTCTATCACTTGTCCGCACTGCTGGAGCAAGGTGAGATAGAGCTATTGAGAGGATTGCGGAGGATACAGTAGGTTTTTTTCGGTTATTGACATATTAACAGCGAAGATTTCGGCTACTTCTTGAACTTGGGAATTGTTCACGCTTTATGCAACGCAAGGCACAAATTCACTGGTTTTGACTGATTGATAAGTTTATCCTGAATCATAAGCAATGTGGGAGAGGGGACATCCTGAAGGGATTGCATAGGTTAATGTAGTTTTTTTTGGGAATTACTAGCGGCTGGATTGGTATGCCCATTGGGTTTGTGAACAGTTCACTCTTTACATAAACAGCGCAATACACGAACTCACCTGGTTTGGCCTGTTATAAAGAATATTGCTGCACTATTCAGTTGATCCTGAATCCTGCGCAAGGTGAGAGGGGGCATCCTGAAGAGATTGTAGAGGTGCAAAACAAGAGAGCTTCGTGGACAATTGCGCCATAGTCATGAAATGCACATTGGAGCCTTGATGTGATGGTGCATCTATCAGTTGTCCGCACTGCTGAAACAACAAGGAGAGAGGGGTCTTGAAGAGATTGTGGGATATTATAGATTCTTTTGGGGGTATTGGCATAATGGCCGCTTCACAACCTACTCATTGAACTTGGGAATTGTTCAGGATTAAACAAACAGCGCAATGCACGAATTCACTGGTTTTGACTTGTTGCTTACTGCTGATTGTTGCAATAAGCAATTGATCCTGAATCCCAAGCAAGGAGAGAGAGAGGGTATCCTGAAGGGATTGTGGAAGGATGGTGTAGTTTTTTCGCGGTATTGACATAATAATTGAAAGGGCTGTAGACATTCCATTGAATGTAGAATTGTTCAGTCTTTATGCAAACAGTACTTTGCCCGAATTCACTGCTTTTGACTAGTTGCTTACTGATGATTGCTGCAGTAAGCAACTGATCCTGAATCCTGAGTTTAGAGAGGGCATCATGAAGGAATTATGGAGGGATAATGAAGCTTTTTCTGGTTATTGACATAATATGAATTGGGAGATGGACACACTTGCCATTGAATAAGGGATTTCTTCAGTCGATATATAGACATTGCTTTTCACGAATTCGCTGGTTTTTGTTGCACGCCATTAGAATGGATGAAATTGTTTCTTGTTTTTACAATGGTACTAGGCGAATGTCAGATGTTGACAAGAATTGGTCCGATCTTCGTTGTGTACACCCTGCACCGAACGGTGACCAATGCGCAGGGAAACATTAGGCACGATCCCGACCCATGTATGATTTCAGACGTGGCCCTAATAACAACTCGGATTTCACCATAAATTGCTTGAGACAAATTGCGAGAAAATATATAACGATGGTGAAATATACTTCTTCCAGGGGGGGGGGCATGTTAGGCGGGATCTCAGCTCATGCATGGCGCAAACGCTCTCTTATCCTGAACAAGAAGCCAATTTCAGAACGAGAAGGTTGACAAGCTGCGCGAGGACTGGTTCAGCGCCAACGGAACCATCACCGTCAACGTCTACTGTAGGGTATGCGATGTGAACTTGTATATTTTATGTATTTATCATAACAAAATTCCAAAAAGAATAGGCAATGCAGCTAGCATATTTGCCGGACCGGGACAGTCATATTTTGTCCTCATATTTGAAAATTTCAACAAAAAACATGCCGGTTCTGTGGCGAACGGGACCGATTAATAGTGGATGAATTTCAAATTTTCAATCATTCCCATGGACCTGCTATAATGCAGCATCGTGTCTTTATAGGACTATTTCCAAATTATATTTCTAAAAGCCATGATGTTGCATTATTATAGGGTATTCTTGTGCCCTTTACTACTGTTTTGGCAAACTGAAAATGAGTAGGCGAAATTGCAATCGGTTCGATTTGGAGCTTTCAAGTCTTATGTTGCTTTCATTTTTCACAACTGCAAAAACATGTCGGTTCCGTGGCGACTGAAAGCTATATATAGTGGATGAACATCCATTTTTTAATTGTGTTCCTATAGCTCGTCCTCATGTTAGAATTGAAATATCATCAATAAATAGTGGACGAATTAGCCAATTTCCAATGTTCGGTCTTTTCCTGTCCCTGTTAAAAATATCTCTAAAATATGTTTCTACGGAACCATGCTGGGTTCTTGTACGGTATGTTTGTGCTCTCTGCTACTGGCAAATTGAAGAAAATTATAGGCAAAATCGCAGTTGTTTTATTTGCCGGACCGGGACTTTTCAAGTCCTGTTTTACCACATATTTCGAAATTTCAAAGACATGTTGATTTTATGGCGAACGGAATCAATTAATAGTGGATGAGTCCAGTTTTTCAATGCCAGCCTGTCATCAGCCAAAATATCTGCAGCATATTTTTTCTACAGAAGTATTTTTTTAGATTATTGTAGGATATGCTTATGCTTTGTGCTACTGTTTTCGGAATGGGGCAAAAAAACTTTTTGTTTAATTGTCGGCCCGGGGCTCTTCTGTCATATTTTGTCCTAATATTTGGCGATTGCAAAAAACGTGTCGGTTCCTTGTCGAGCGGAAGCAATATATAGTAGAGGATTTTATCATTTTCAATTCTCTGTCACCTTCGCACTTAAAATATCCTTGATTTAGTTTTCGACAAAACAATGTTATTAGATTATTTTAGCCTATAGGATATGATCCTGATCTGTGCTGCTGTTTGGGTAATCTCAAAAAGATAGGCAAAATTGCAGTTGCTTTATTTGTCGGACAGGGGCTTTTCTGTAGTATTTTGTCCTCATACTTGGTTCCAAAAACATTGCGGTTCCGTGTCGAGCGGAACCAATTAATAATGAACGAATAAGATGTTTCCAATGGACCGCGTGCCCTTTGCCAGGTTAAACACACAACAAAAAATATATCATATCTTTTTGCGGAACTATTATCTTATTGTTAGATTGTATTTTCCGTGTCTTCGCATCCTGATTCTCATATGCCTGATGTTCAGGGAGCCATGCCCGACGAGATCGCAGCCTATTCCGACGGGCAGATGCTGCGAGTGCGTCTGGTGCACGGATTCGGCAGTAAGGAGACTGCCCTGACGTACGACCTGTGGGGAGAGGTACGGTAATTTTGATGGGATTACTGTAGCTCATGCATATGTTTTTGTCAGATTTGTGGGGAGGGCTTGATACTAATGAATTGTCCCGTCGACGTATAGATATCACCATGTCATTGTTCAGGTTGTGCCTGCGGCGTGCAGCGTGCGGGTGGGGGAGAGGAAGGTGAGGGATTTGAATTTTTTAATTTCCCGCCAAGGCAAATTCAAATTCCCGCATTTTACAGGTGGAGCTGATCCTGAAGCAGGCAGACAACGTCTCGTGGCCACGATTGCAGTACGACCCGGCGGTCGATTCCAAGGAGGACAAGAGCGAGTGAATGATTTCTGGTTGATCTCTACAGTAAGACTTGTGCAAGTGCTATCTCTAACTGACTGTTTTTGGACAATGAATGACTTTTTTCATCTTTATTAGTGTCGCATCTAGTTGTTCTAAATTGGTAATTGTGTCGTTATTCTTCTCCGGACTCAATCCCTGATAGACAACAGTGCTGCGGAGAAGAATGAGGGCAAATTCACCTATTTAGAACCCCTAGTCGCGCCTTGACTAAAATACACATATAGCAGGATCCTCATTATTCGCTCATTGTTTGTTGAACTGTGAACTCAAGGTCGATGTTTCTTTATCGTTATTTAAACTATTCAAGTTTGTGCTGATTTCATTCATCCTTTTTCATTGTGTTCTTTCTTTATTATTGAGAATTTGAAAGAGAGTAGGTTAAGCGAATATCAAATTGAAATGTGTTATTTTGTTGCGGTGGTGAGAACGAATGGAATTGCTTCCTTCTCTTGGAATCTCCTCTCAATAGCCTCCGTATCCTCCTCCGTATCCATACGGATTCATCTGAAATGACAAGGATTCTTTGGTGGACGAAAGACAGGCGCGCCATGGACATTTGCGCCGTGGTGGTGAAGTGAACGGATGCGCCATCGTTGTATTCACTATCGCGGTGCAACTGTCCACTTTACCAATACAGCGTAAAAGTCCACGGCTCACTTGTCTTTCAACCATCCTTCGTTTTTTTTTGTTTTTTTTTATTGTGAACTTTTACTTGGCCTAATATGTAGTAAAGTCAAGGTTTTTGAAAAAAAATTAACTTACGTAGTATCTTCTGTGAACACGGATCACACGATATGGGCGGTACTGGAATTGAAAAGCTACAGTGTCTTCAGGCTATACCTGGCAGTTAATATGCGAATACAGTTATGTTTCACTCATCATATGTGTCATCATGAAACGTATCCAATCTCGCAAACTAAAACATACCCCATATCCGTAGCCGCCGTATCCACCGTACCCTCCTCCGTATGCAGGGTATCCTCCATAGCCACCGTAGCCGCCATATCCGCCATAGAGATTCCCATAGCCCCACTGGGCTTCAGCGACCATAACGGATAACAGAGCGATCAGGGCTGCGCACAGGATCAAGGAGCTGAAGAGGTTTTTGGGATTCGGGAACTTTCGGGGTACGGTTGGCAGAATGACTATTTGCCTAGGATATGTTTCGCACTTCCAATAACATCTTTATGGACATAGAAACTGTGAAACATAAGCGACGATACAGTAGTCAAACTGCCAACCTTATTTTCGGGGGAACTTACCACCGTGCCATGTCGACTTTTCCAGTAAACACGAGGAGTTCGTTGGAGAAAGTTTACGGCGGGCGGTCGCTTATATAGGGTGAATTCGCGAGATTAGAGGCTGATGACGCATTGGTGGTTGAGGAGGTAGGGAGGGAAGTAGGGACAGGGTCATTGAGGTGTGTTTTCAAGTGTTGGTGTTATTGCCTGCCACCTTTCTCATCGTTTACTTCCCTTTCTTCTTCTTCGCCTCAGATGACCTATCAAGGTCGGGGCAATTTTGGAAGAATGTATCCCCCATGCAAAATGGGTCGAAAAACTCGCAAACCTTGGGGCCGAAAAGCTGAAAATGAGTGGGCGCGTGAGTCAGGGAAGCGAGAGTCGGCGAAGTGTTCGAAATGTACAAAGGAGGGCTAATCCTACTCTTTGAAGGGGAGATTATGAGTTTGTCGAATTGCGTGAATCTGCGCGCGCGTGAGAACTTCCCCATTCTTGACTTTATGCCGTCTTTACGTTTACGTTTTATCACGTGTTATTTGTCTGTTCCAAAGTATAAGCTCTGGAAGGGTAGTCTTCGAACAATCTGGAACTATCTGTCGAATTTATTCCCTGTAGCTGTAGCAAGTCCTCCCAACGTCTTTAGCAACGACTTTATTCTTATTCATGAGAAAATCTCAAACGTTTCTTTCTTATCCAAGAGGATAATCAATCAATGTCAATCAACAATTGTTACATTGTTAATCGGATGCGAACCCGTGATATGGCTGCGATGTCTTGATTGTGTGTGACTGAGTCCGATAGGTCAGGTAGAATGAGGAGGGGATAGGCACGGATTATGGGGGTAAAAGGCAGAAGCTTCATGGACATTTGCGCCGTAATGATTAGGGTGGGCGCGACAGGAATTTTCTCTGACCGCGTTTGCTAGAAGATACAAGAAGAAATGATGAGTGCGACAATTCATTCCTCTTCCATGAGGCAGGAATTCTGGGACTCTCATTTTCTTCCCTCTTTCACTGTGAGCGGTCAAACAATTCCTGAGGAATTCAATAAATTAAATTCCTCAGGAATTCCTCTCACGCCCACTCTAGTAATGATGATTATTAGAGATGGCAGATGGATACTGACGATACTGAGAATGAATCATCCTCAGAAAAAATTCGATGTTAACTCAATATTGAGACATATTAAGAATCGGTGT
>JACMIF010004117.1:0-12947 GCA_014805445.1 Diplogasteroides magnus | reverse complement strand
TTTTTTCATATCTGTGTGTTAAAATTTTTTTTTTTGTTGGGTTAATTTTTTTGTTCCGCCTTTGGCTAAAACTAAATACCCCCCCCCCCCCTGAAGAAGGAACAATCCTGTGCCCTAATCGGATTCTGTGTGCGTGTATGTGTGCATCGTCTCCAGTCCCATTTCCAATTGTCCTCCTCGTTCTCCTGTATGTCGTCATTCTAAATGCGCTACCGACTGGTAGTTGACAAAGATTACAAAATGTCACAGTTCCATGTTGTTTCGGCCATTCTTTTCAAGTGCATCAATATGACTTATTTGAACTATTCCGGTTGATTCAAGCAAGCGATTAGTTAGAGATGGTTCGGAAGTGATCCAGTCATTGTGCGATTAGTTACGATCAGTTAATTGTTTGCAAGCTGTTCCACCCTGCCATATTTAGGTACAAATCGACCTTGGCAGCAGCAGCCGAGTGGGCAGAAAGAGAATGGGAAACGGTCCGTGTCTCGTTCTCTCTCGCCTCATCACTCATATCTCTCCTCTCGCCCCATTCATTCTTTCCCTGTTCGGCTGGCAGGATTCGGTTCCTTTCCAAGTTGCACCCCGAACCATTTTAATCTTTTCCTGCTTGCATTAATGATACTTACTCATTCTCCCTCTTCGTCTATCATCATAATATTGAATGGTCTCTCTGGAGATGTTGCCATTCACTACATTTCCATGCGATCTATTGCATAACCCGTCTTCGTTTGCATATTTCCCTTCGAAATTGTGCTTTTGATTTCATATCAGTTCTTTTTCAATAATACCCTCACCTGCACTGAAACTTGGCCCATTCCACTCTCGTTTCACTTCTTCCAATTGTAGACATATAACATACAAAAACGACTCCTCAAACACTTCTCTTTCTTCATCCATTTGCCATTTCCGATCACTCCTTGATTACACAATACTCTTGTTCTGTTCTACCTCAAGGTTGTTATACCCAATGGGAGCGACCACAAATGGGAAATGGTGGTTGGGGTTTAGTGATTATGTTTTGGATATCGCTGAATGCCGCTACTACTAATTGTTGAAAATAGCAGAGTGCACTGACTTTAGAGACCCAAACCTACGTATTTACATTTGAAGAATTGGCAGCCAGCCAACTTTCTGCCCTCCCCGCCATTCCCTTATTTGTCTTACCACACGACGTTGGCCTTTGTATGAAATCACCCGTGATTGCACGATTACGACCGCCTGACTCTGACCGTGAATCATCTCTCGCCGCCCCATTCACAAGTGAAACATATTCCAGGCGGGTTTCGACTGTACGAGCGAGAGAGCAGCCCACGCTTCCGTAGACGCAGGTAGCCAGAGGACGAGTAGAAGCAGAGGAGGTGAGTATATAAATCGATAACAGGGAATACAGTATATTGCCGTGGTGGGAGTTGGTGGATGATGAAATGCACTTTAAGGTATGTTCGACGAGAACAGCAACGCAGCCACAGCAGCTGGAGGAGTCGCTGCAGTTTCCAGTGGTGAATTTCTTTTATCATATTATTTGTTTATCTCATGCATATTATTAGCAGACAAAAATTCAACCGGATATGCAACGTTATACGTGCACAATGTAAGGGTGACTGCAACGATAGGGGGGCATATGATTCACTCAATATGTTTTACATACAGTTTGTTAATGCGCAGAAGATATGGGGCTATTGTAAACCCATAACGTTAACGTATTCGACTACAGTAGATTGTCGAAGTAGGCGTGGCTATAATGTGGAATGGTTATTGCGAAATAGCTGAAGAGAGTTATTCTGGTTTCCGAGTGCCGTCGCATTTTCGACTCTCTTAATTGCTGGAGGAAAAAAAACGTTGCGGGAATGGAAAAATAGAAGAGGAGGAAGAAGAAGTGGACGACAGTAGCCCATTTCCATTGCCCTTTCCTTATTTGGTGAGGGGAAAATTGACGGACGGCCCAAAAAGAGAGCTAGACAACAGTGGAAGGAAGGCGGACCCACTTTGGCAGTAGGGTATTGCTCATTCAGTGGAACGTTTGTTAATCGAACTTTGAGTGTTATTAATCGGTCCAATTTATCTTTCTTATAAACTGACGGGACATTAAATTTGTAGGGTAAAATAAACGAATGCAGCACTGCGCACTTTCGCTTCTTGCGCGTGTCTAAGCTCAAGATCATGCAGACCCTCTCCATTGTTCCACCCACTTTCAACACTACGCAAGCAGCGGGAGGCTTAACCAGTTCGCGATCGGTGATTAGATCAGAGATGGTGTGGGCTGGTGGTGAGAAATGCAAAACATCGTCTTCTCCAAACACTCCACGGGTGTTCATATGAGATCATCTCACTCTATAGTCGTTCAACTGGTGTTTTTGATGACAGGAGATTATCGGGGATTTGTTGGCTCTGCCAGATCTGATCATCGAACAACCAAACAGTGTTTTTTCCGCACCCAATCAACAGCAATACGAACAACGAGCATGTAGGCAGGGTATACTTGCGTTTCAATTGCAAGATAATAAACAACAACGCCCTATGAATGTACGCCATGAAGTATAGCCTATAAATATTAATGACAAATATCGCCCGGAATGGGTGCACGAAAGGGAACTGTAGGGATCGAATTGGATACACTCGACTCTCTTGAATCAAAGTAGAATGGATGGATCATGATGCAAATAATACACTGTAGTGACGAACGTGTGGGATGCGCTAACTGTACATGAACTGAATGGAGCAAAATTAGCCCTCCTGCCCAATGTATTCCTTTTCCCAATTAATGTCGTCAGTTGAGTCATAAGCCAAATTGCTTTCCTGCTTGAAGTTAGAATGTCAAAGCATGGAAACCATTCAATCTTGGTAATTTTGTTCACACTCCTTGTCCCGATGGGAATAAACCGTTCCTCTTCAGCTCCAGGTACGATCTCCGCATCTTCAACTCCCTCAACAGCCGGTATCGCACAATTGATGAACGTCAAGGATTCCAGGTGGCTTCAGGTCGGGTTTTGTTGTCAATCAATGCATGTATTATATAAAGAGAAATGAATCGAATCAATCAACGTTCATGCATAGGATTAATTAAAGATCATTTGATACTAATGAATAACTTTCCTTCATTGCAGGTTGAAGTCTGTCGTGAGTTCCAACGTGGACAATGTGCCCGTTCTGATCTCGAGTGCAAGTTCGCCCATCCTCCACCACATGTTGATGTACAACAGGGAAGAGTCACCGCGTGCTATGACTCCATCAAGGTACGGTAGAAGGTTATGGTATCTTTGGGTCCTTAGGCACAGACTACAGTTCTCAGGTACTCTAGCACTGCTAATTGCGTAGACGTAAAGCATGCTGCAGAAACGATTAGCTCGATTTCTTTGGAACAAAGACTAATCACTCCGTCCGATAACCGTCCTCATCTCGGAAAGGTCGCACCGGGCACTTTTTACACCGCGGACCACTTACTCAGCCATGGAATGAGTGGGCGAGGGAGTGAGTAAGGGTGCGAGGGTCTATAGATGCACTCTTGTGATAGTGGAACGCTCACTTATGAGCAGGGATGGTTAAGGGGGTAGGGGTTCACTGCGTTAGTTTGAGGGACTGTACTTACATTCTCGAGTTGTCCTAAGCATCTGTGACCAGTCTCTCTTATCGAATCTCGTTCTGTTGAAACATCTAGCTGCCAGATATACCATTGCGATCCTTTTGACTCGTTTGAAAAGCGATTGGCTCTGAGATTTTACAACTTTCTTTTCTTCTCACTAGATTTCGCAATTCGCCCTACCATATTGACAGAGAACCGTAGTCAATTTGGGGTTCAATGGATAAATAGTGGCATTTCACAATGGCAGTCTTCAGTATTTTGGGTTGTGGTCGTTGTGCTCTTCTTTCTTCTGTCTTCAATTCCTCCCTTTCTCCTCATCTCGCTGTCCCCCATACGAACTCATCAACAGACAGAGCACTCTCCAATGAGGTCTGCAATAGAACACGGTGGAAGGAGAAGGGGGAAGTGAGTATCTTCTTGAGTCCCATGACCATAATGGCACGGTATATGTACAGATGGGTCATAATTCCATGACAAAACATATCTATGGGATGATTATATTAGCAAGTCTTTATTCTACATGATGACTTGGTGCGTGAACAAGACCATGACGTAAAGAAAGAGATGAATATCGATTGTCCATGTGCACATTGTCTTTTGTCTTCCAAGACCCTATAAAGTATCTCCATGAATAGCGAATTCGTCCTTCTCCTTTTCCGCCCGTTCGCCCAAGTGCACGAAAGTTGCGGAAGAGCAAGAGGGTTGATGAGAAGAGAGACAGTCAGTCTCTGGCCTCTGTGATGATGAGAAATACATAGACTGGTGAATACGGACGGGTCTTCTTTTCTCGAGTGAAGATCAAAGAAGATGTCCGAGGAGTAAGTGATGCACATACGACGGGGGGATCAATATCCTGGACGATATGAGATTCACATAGATGCAGGGGAAAACATGGATCTACTCGTTGGGAAGCGCTTCACAGACTCCCCGGACGGCTTCTCTACGGATGAATGAGAGAGCATTGATGGAAGACGGTCCACAATCAAATTCAACTAAAGATAGTGAATTGATTTGTTGACCGATCTCATATGTCTCATTCTCTTCTCATCTTCCACTTGTTCTTCCTCTACTCCATTCTGTCCTCTTCCAATGGCCTTTGGGAGGATGCAACGGGAGCCAATTAAGTCTCCATTGTGAAACAGAAGAGGAGGAACGATACTTGTGGAAGAGGGACTGGGGACCACAGAAAGTATTTGGCAGTTATTCAACGTATATTTTGACCTTCGCTGAGACTGAAGTCAATAACTTTTCATAAGATGTGACGTATTAAATTACGCTTAGTAAGCAATCCTAGTTAACACACAAATCTAAATAGCTAGATACCTCGATAAATTCGTAAGTGTCTAACATCTTTCTCTGTCTTCTCAAACCGATTGACATCAATTTGTCCGTGTTCCTTGAAGGAATGCAGGACAGATTGCACTAAGTCGGGATTACTAATCACTTTTGCATTGGGGCAGGGGCGAATTGATTGAGTCTAGAGGAAGAAGGCATGATGAAATAGAGACAATGAGACAGAGGAAGTCGGGGGGTTTGCGGACTGTCCATATGTTCAAAATTGAATACTATATTTTTGGATTGAAAACTCATGATAACTTGGACTGGGATAGCATATCATAAATAGTTGTAAAGTTGCCTTCTATGGTTAATGCCATTCGTTATACCGTAGGTAGGTACATCCGATTGCATGGTGCATCGGATGAGTGTTTACGTGCGACCTCCTCTTGTTGTCATTGTCTCCTTATGTGGACATAAGGCAATCTCTTGGACATTCGAATCCCTCAGGGAGGTCCATTTAACAACCCGAGGCCTCATCTTGCCTCATCTTCTTCCACCAAAACAGACAACGACAGAGTGGTATCATTTGAGTGACTCTCCAGTCTTATCTAATTCGTCTCACTATCTCGTCTCTCCATCATATCCCTTCTCTCAAACACGGTATGATTGTCTGCACTATCTGATGTAGTCGTAGTCTCTCGCCTGGCTATCCTCTGTCATTCTGCCTTCCCGGGTTCCCAGGGGGCCATGGAATGGGAAGATGAAGCCATCTGTCAGGAGGAGATGGCAGGAGGGGACATGCATTCTCGAGGAAGGAGGGACACAACACACACAGATGATGGGGATGAAGGGTTCACAATGGTGGTTGGTCTGTAATCAATGTTGATCTATTATAGAAAGAAGGAACTCTAGTGAACAGTCTGAATGGAGTTACAGAAATGTATTCACGGGGAGAGTGGGACACAGGGAAATGATGAAGATCTACAAAACAGTTGCATTTGGTGTTTGGCCCGCAATTAATACATAATCTATGTAGGTCTGAAAGGCGATTATTTATGGAACACCACTTGGGGAGAAGCACCAATGGATATTATTGATGAAATGGGAAGGAAGGATGTTGATGAAATGATTGACATTGTAGCTACAGCAATTCTTTGATATTAAGAGTTCCTTATTCAGGGTCGGTGCACGCGCGAGAACCCCAAGTGCAAGTATCTGCATCCACCACAGCACATCAAGGACCAGCTCCTGATCAATGGAAGGAACAATCTGGCACTCAAGGTATGTTAAGAGGACGAATACGGGGGTTACGGTAGTTCATTGATGTGGAAATTGGACAAGTTATGACATTAACGATCCTTATTTCTAAATTGACGTTGGTATGTACAACAGCAGCACTCTTCTAGTAGTCATTATGATTGTAATCGAGAAAAACATCAGACTGAACGACAAATCAGAAGCATACGTTTTTGTTTGTTTCAATTGGGAAGCATTTGTACATATTCTGTAGATGACTGTATAATTCTTTTCAGAACCTCATCTGCTCACAAATGAGCGTCGCAACGACTCAACCCGTCGTGAATCCTGCACTCGCGCTTCTGGTGAGGCACCATCGGTTACTGTCGAGAGAGTGCACCATATCCGGGCGACGTTTCTCACATGAAATGCGCCTTTCAGCAACAGCAGCAACAACAGGCAGCATTCTCCGCTAACATGATGCAGGCATTGCCTTACAATCCCTACTACAACCAGCTTATGTACCCTCACCTTATTGGAGCCGCTGGAGCAGCAGCGAATGATCCTTACTCTCAGGTATCGATTGGGATTACGGTAGACTTCCCCTCGAGACTACAACTATTCTCTCTCTAATCCTCTATCCTCTTCTCCTGTCCTATGAAAGAATTCCCCCAATAACGCGGTTTTCTAGGTTGATTGGTGGTGGAAAGTCGGGAGGATCTAGGTACAGTATACTCAAACACTTCGTTGCTAGACTTCCACACACTGCCTTTGAGATTGATTGATGGTCCGATTTGTGTCTCTGAGCATTCCGCTTTCGATATCAAAGCTTTGTACAATACGACATGGCCATAGCTTAGCTTAGTTATGATTTTCATGATTTCTATTCGTATCGTGAACTGCTTCTCTCTCTTCTATTTCGCTATAAGCTACAGTACCATTAGAGGTCATACGGTCGTCTGTCAATCGGGGCACACTTGTGATTGACGGAGCACACAGTCAGCACCTCCCACCTCCCCCATTCTCTGCTTGCTTTCATGAATGATATCGTGGTGATGCACACTTTCAACCTAATTGTTAGTCTTGACCACTCTCTTCATAAGGGAAAGATATCACACCCATGTCCCGTTTCCATGTCCAGAAAACCGTTGGAAATCTGTTTAACCAAGCATCCCGAGTGCCATTTTCAATGTGATCTGATCTAAACCAGAGAAAATCGATTTCTAGTGGCATGAAAACATCTTTCGTTAAAAACCCCTCCCCAATCCCTCCCGTTCTGTACTAACAACCTCTCCATTAGCACCCATTAACATGATTTCGATGTCGTCTTGGGATGACCCACAACTTGATATTTTTTTTTACTCCATTCTCAATATAACTTTATCTGCATGGCTTTGATCCTGTCCAATTCCGAGCTGAGAACCCAACTTTAACTCCTGTCTTCTACTCCTTCTCTTCCAGCAGGTGGCAGCGCTGCAGCAACAGGCCGTGCTGCAGCAACAGCAGCAGTCTCTCTTGGTTGTACTGCAGCAGCAGCAGCTGGCTGCACAGCTGGCTGCAGCTGCGACTCCAGCATCAGCACCATCCACCATCAATCCGAGGAAGCGAGCCCTGGAGGAGGACCCGTCGACATCGGAATCATCGTCCCTAGCGGCCACGCAACTTGCGGCCATGGCATATGCAGCAGCTCAGGCCGCGGTACAATCTTGTTTATCGATTGGAGGAGGAAGGGATCGAGCAATGATCTCTCAACATCCTGGATGGAAGGCTTATGGTGGACTCTCGCATCAACAGTTGTCCCGCGCTCAAAAGCATGCATGGAGTGGCCAAAACGTGTGCATATTTTCTCTCTTTCTATCTGTCGTAAAACACCAATGTGACCACTCGATCGATGCTTTTGAACGGGTTACTGTACCACGCGTGTCCTCCACGAGCAGCTCTTCCACTCAGGATCCTTACCACGCTTGAACCTTTCCTCTTCCTTCTTAAATATCAGTACATTCTTAATTCGCGCAAGTTCGCTCTGCTTGGGGAGCTCCGGGGAGGCGCTAATAGTGGCTGAAGGGAATCGATCCGATATTTCGATGACATATTGTGTGACGAATGTGTGCAACATGGAAATAAGTGTCTATTTCTCATTTGCAATAGACGAACTAATTTCCATGTCGTAAATGCATATCACTTGGCATGGACCTTGGAACTTCTGGTCGTTTTCTCATAACTCACACAATCTTTCGTTTCCTCCGGCTACTTTAATCCTTCCTGTGAGCCCCCGGCCTCGATTTTTGGTTCTGCGTAGTTGGCGCACATTCCCTCTAAAGCGCGGTGCATGCCCATGCTAAGGGGCGTGGCTAATTGTGGGCGGAGTCATCCGAATCTCCACCCACTTTCTGCTCCGCCCCTCGTTTAACTTATTGCGGCGCTGACTGGCTGGCCTTGTCCCTCCCTCTTTTGACCGTTCGTTGGATGAATTGCGATTGGCATTATTGTGTCGTGTGGTCCAATCGATAATCGATCGCGTGCTATCGATCAATTATCGTGCATGAAACATCATGAAAGTGCGCTAGTGTTCAAATGGTGTCAGATTTATGATTCGCGTTAGCTGAAAGTCAACTGTGCAAGAGGACTTTTACGTCATAATTTCATTATTATGGTGTAAATGTAAAGGGCGCTTTCGTCTTTTGCCCGCAAAATTTGTTCTGACACCTCTCACTACACCATAAGACATCCCCCGATCTCGCAATTTCCACTCTTTTTCTTTTGCCCTTTGCTGCCAAATGCCAGTTCCCTTTAGCGTTCATCGTTTTGTGGCGTACATACCCGTGGCTTTATGTGAAGCGCATCGCACACTCGCCGCACCACGGGATGACGAAATCACACTTCTATTGGGAGATAACAGTTAGGAATACTGTAGATCATGCACCGCGCTGTGCAAAATTACAACAAAAAGGCGATTGACGTGTCAACAAGCATGGTTTACGCGTTTCAATGTCGATTTTGCGACTAAACCCCCACTAAAACTGTTACGTCCTTTCAAAAATAATTCTGCGGCTTTCGCAGCGAATGTCGAGGGGTATTGTAGATGATGAAATTATTATTTTTAGCAGGCCGTGCCATGCAAGCGTCCGACGGTGGACAAAAACGGAGGGGTACTGTACGGGTCGGCTGCGGCCAATGCGGCTGCTGCAGCAGCCGCTGCACATGCCAACTCAGCAGCCTATCCCTACCACCTCCTCGCTGCGTCCGGAGGCCTCCAGGCATCCGCCTACGGCGTACCTACCGTATCCTGTGAGTTTATACCCGGTCACCCATTGATCACTTCCGTACCCCACCACCCATCCCTATCGTACCCAGCCCCACATTTATTTGTCGACTGCGGCCCGCCCGTTTAGAATTACACATGTAGAAGGATTAGGATTTTATAGGTTCAAATTCACAAGCTTTAATGAAGACACGAAAATCTCAGCCGTATTTGTTCATGCTTTCACAGTTTTGCACAGTATTATTACGTTTGTCGGTCGATGGATTGGTTATGGCAGATTTAGTTTCGAGACCATAGAAAGTACCGTAATCCAGGGGGAATGAGTGAGAAGCCGTTTGCATTTGCGTGAATCGTCCTGACTGTAGTGAATGTTGCTGGCTTAAGAACCACCGTAATCCTAGCTGAGATACCGTAATCCGCACATTTGTCCATTGCTCGCAGGGCATACGGTAGCATCGATTGATTGATTGAGAGTGTGTCGCAGCAGCATCAGTCTAACCTGCCCTCCGTAGTTCGTCCCCATGAGGCTCTTGCAACGAAAGGCGGATACTGTATCCAAATATATCTTTCGGCAGTATCCACCTTTGCAATTTTATTTTGTTTTTCCTCCTTTATTGCTCGCTTCAACCGCTTCCCATTTTCAGTCAATGGCGCCGGTGCTCAACTGCCTCCCCGTTACTAAGCCGAATCAGCAGTTCTTCAAGACCTCCCTAAACCCCGCCCCTTTTCGTAAGCTCCGCCCCCTTGTTCCCATCCATTTAACGGGCTTCGGTGTTCGACCACAGAGCGCTAGCCGGTAGTTCACAGAAGGGAGAGCACGCGCACTCAACGTCGTAAAACGTGCACTGTTCATTTTTGCACAACTGCTTTTTGGCTGGCCCAGCTCGCTAGTGTGAGTTCAAAACGCAACATCGCAACACTTTACTGGTTCAAAAATTGCTTAGAATCAAGTTTCGGAACTGGAAAAGCGTTTCGAAATTGAGATGTGAACTCCTCATAAAGTGCACCAGTTCTCGTTCGTTTGAGCTCTCTCCCTTCTTCTCTCCATCAATTTCTCCCTGTCTCATCCACCCACACTTCTTCACTGAATTTGACTACGATTCCATTCCAACTCGTCAGAATACTCGTATTGGTTGATTGGTTTATTGATTGATTCCCTTTCCTTTTTGTAAACACATTCACAGTCTCTGTTCTTGAACGCTTTCCACACCCTGATTCTGAATGTATTGTAAGCTCTTATTTACTCATTCAGCCATACAACTAGGTCTGAAACTCGTTTCTAAGACGGCCCACGTAGTCCATTTATTGTTTATTGATTTTTTTTATTCCTGTGATTTCCACCACTAATGTGCGCACACAGCGTTTTCGGTGAATTACTCTGACTTTTCTTTCTTAAAAATACCATTTGTGTATTAGTCAAATGCCGTAGCTATGCACACTCCTATACTGTTTTCTGTGCTCTCTTTATGACTTCATTTTATTTTCTCTTTCTTGATATTTTCGGTTCGCCCCCACAGCTTCGATGCATATAACTTTCGGTTCGATGGAATCGCTCCCGCGGCTTCTAACTTTTCGCTTACAGTATCCACCACTTGTGTTAAGCGACACTGTCACTCTCTCTCAATTAGAATAATAGTCGCGGGACGCAATTCCACTTGCGCTTGTCTCGTTGTGTGCGTGGTGCTTGCCGCTTGAACAGCATAAAGATTGACGAAATGTATACTCATTTTCAACAACTTCGCTTCACTACCCGCTTTATGGACTACATTCTGTATGCGTTTCTTCTTCTGTACACAAACCGCGAGGCTCCGCCCACTCTCAGCTCCGCCCACAGCTCGAACGGTGATTAGCTGCATGGTGGCGAATGGTGATTGGCTGGTCCTCCTTACTGTCCAAATGAACTCGCCCGAACGCTTTCAACACTAACCGCCATCCTCTAGTCCGTGCACACAAATTCTCTCCACTTGCCCCTTGATTATTCTAGTCCACCTGCCTATCGTCGATTCCGCTAACAGTCGTCGCAACTCGCTAGTTTTTTCCACTACTTATTCGTCCTTTCGCCAACATGCTTGCCATGGTGCATACTTAGACTGCTCCCAATTCCGGTAGCTAAGATACTTATGCTCCTTCTCTCCACCCATTCCCCCGAGTAGTACGCTGCACGCGTCGCCGTGGCGTTGCGGCCACGCGATGCGTTCGCGTCGCGTGTCGCTAGTAGCGGGTCCACAAAGGGTTGTTTTTGTTTCGTGGATACCGATCCATCGACACCCTCCACTAGTTGTTGTTTGTCTGAACCCACCGGAGGCATGCGGTAGGAAGCATCCGGTCGGTCACTAGGTCATCTTTTTGACGCCGATCACGTCGGCTTACCCTTCCTTCTAGTCCATTCCCTTCTCTCACTATATAGGAAACCTTTCAAACCGTACAGTCCCCCAGTACCCGTCTAGCACTTCAAGATTCACCATGGTTTTGTCTCAAAATAACCGATTCTACAGATCTTCACAATCTTTCATACAAATAATGTTTTTGAACGAGAAAGACGGTGCATAATTATGGAATAAAGCGAATTCGACCTTTTTTTTATCTTTTAGTGGCACATTAAAACGGAGGGAGAAAATTTAAATTACGAACAAATGATAGCAGTGAGCGAGAAAAAAATGCTCTCGATCAGATTACACTAGCATGGATCATAGATACTATCTATATTATCCATCCAAACCTAACTGAGATACAAATGCCTGCACATTCGTCACAAGAGAAGGCTGGATCATACTAGTGGGTCTTCGGCCCATCATCGGGAGGGAGGGAGGCACTATTCCCTCGACACCTGTGGTCCAACAATTTAGATGTGAACATACATTTATATATTTACTCGTTTGCTACAATATATCACGTCATCAGTTTCGAACGGAAATATATTTAGTCCCATTCTGATTCTCTGAATGGCTCTGAATCAATAGGAAGAATAGACATTGCGACTGCGTCAAAGAGTGACGTTCTTGAACCAGCTGCGGTCCACGCCGTTCTTAAACATATTCATAAACAGTCCTGTTTAAAAGGAAGTGATGGAACGCTGTAAGAAAGCTGTAACTTTGTCACCACTCTATTTGGCATTCTAAGCTGTCTGTCATGCTTCTTATAACAGATTGGACAGTTTTGGAATGAGGTTTCGATTGAGGAAAAAGGGAACAGAGCAGATCAAAATGAAGAGAATAATGATGAGAGACTACTTCCAATGACAATGTCAGTGAGTTTGGTTCACCGGTACTTGAAACGCTTAATTGAATGAACTACCATTGTTAATGGGATTTCATTCGGATTACCCTGGTAGAAAAATTTCAGATAGATTGAGGGAAATTTCAGGTAGTTTCGACTTAATCTACCTGCTTTTTCCCTCATTATACTTGAATTTTCCCTCAGTTTACTTGAAATTTTACTCACTCTCCCTCACTTGCTCATTCTCTCTCAGTTTACCTGAAATTTCCCTCAGTTTATCTGAAATCTCCCTCACTAATCACTCTTCCTCAGTTTACTTGAAATTTCCCTCGCTCTCCCTCACTTGCTCATTCTTACCGAATTTACCTGAAATTT
>JACMIF010004115.1:0-12949 GCA_014805445.1 Diplogasteroides magnus | reverse complement strand
CCGCCCACCCACCCCCCCCCCCGCGCCACCCCCCGCCCCCCCCCCCCACCCACCCCCCCCGTAGCCCCGCCCCGCCCCCCGACAAGCGCGGCATGGACGTTTGCGGCGTAGTAGAGGTGGGCAGATGCGCCATGGTTGTCGACATTATCACAGCGCAAGTATCCATTTCACCATCATGACGCAAATGTCCATGGCAACATTATAGAGTCGCAGTATCCATACCTGCAATGGCCGCCGACACCAGGGCCACGCCATCAGAGTGCAGACCGAGCAGGGAGAGGGCTTCGGGGTATGAGGGCTGAACAGATTACGGTATCAATCAATAACTGAAACATTACGGTAGCCAGCGGATTGCGTTAGCAATAACAAAACTTACAACCCGTAGGACGTAGAGGGTCGAACCGACGGCTATCACTATGCTCAGTGTGACTCCGAGCATGCGTCGACGGACCTGCGATAGGCTGTTTTTTTAAATCACAAGATAATTTTTTCACTCACAAGAAACAAAACAAAGCTAATGACTAAAACTGAATTGCCATTTAGTCATTAGCTTTGCTTTGTTCAGTAATCATCAAAAATAATTACCAGAAAATTCGATTTTTTTTCCACAATTTCTTATAGTTTGAATGGACACATGCATAAAAGCTTTCTCATAACTTACACTAGACTGTAAGCCGAACTTTTTATTGCTCCGAGAAATGTTACAAAATAAGGAAATTTGACCAGTTTCGCCCATCAATATTAGTATCTTCTCCTTCGTCACTCTTATCCCGCTTACTACTAGTATGTCCTACATATAATATCACTCTAATGATACTCACCGATCTCGGATCGTTCCTGTCCTTTCCATTCCAGTCGAAAAGATTGATGAGTCCCACGTGGTGGATGGGAATGGACAGAGCGGTCAGTACCGCCGATGTTGCCCCGCCCATCCTCACTCCCACACAGAATACCCGCTGATAAAGGATTACGGTAGAGAGTAATGGTTCGCATCATGGCGATAACATTGTCTTGTTGCTCATATCCGCTACAGTAACTCCGTTGGAACAAGAGCTACTGTGATCCTCCCGAAACAGTAATCCATTCAAAAAGATATTGCAAGGGATACTCACTGTGATCGTAGGATCGAGTAACCAATTCAAATCGCCGTAAATCATTGCACACAAGTCAAGATATCAATGCTTTAGCCACATATCATAGTATCTTCACATAGTGAATGCCGATCACAACAACGACTTCTACTGTAATCCGACGATGTGAACAGGGCTTTTCGTGCTGGGAAGCACGACTGATTGAGCAGGTAAAAGGAGGGTTGAAAGGGGGATGGTGGTGGCCTCTAGAACAACAAATAGGGGCATACGGGATCTATCTTGGGAAGACAGTTGTGCACACACGAAAGATGAACGGATGACTGATTTAGAACGAGAATGAGGGACTAGACAAAAACGGAAATAGTAAAGAATGGGCGATTCTAGGGACTAGAACTAACTAAACATTATCCTTCCTACTTCTATACTCGAGTCGAGGTCGGAAGCAGATCTCTTAAAGGCAAATTATTCTTT
The DNA here is from genome assembly GCA_014805445.1 of Diplogasteroides magnus. Taxonomy (NCBI): domain Eukaryota; kingdom Metazoa; phylum Nematoda; class Chromadorea; order Rhabditida; family Diplogasteroididae; genus Diplogasteroides; species Diplogasteroides magnus. Next base: position 11,387 of record JACMIF010004115.1, on the reverse strand, counting down.
TCGTTTCTTGGCGTAGGAAAGCAGGGCTAAGTTCGATCGGGGGCGTTGTATTCGCGAGGATTATTATTGATTGATAGACGGCAACAGCGATAATACTGATACAAAAACATTATTGATAGGTCAAAAAGAGGTAAACTTATGAAATTAATAAACATTATATGCATGTGTTAATGAACTGTTTAAAAATGTAACACAGTGGACAGTGGTATGTACACTAATGAACAGCATTCAACCATTATTATAAAATGATAGTGGAAAATGACGGTCGAAAGACAAGTGCGCCACGGAAAGTTAGCCTCGTGATCACGGAAAAAAATGCGTCTAGTTGACTATTGTGTGGCGCACAAAGTCCAGGGCACAATTGTCTTTGACCCGAGAAAAGCAGCAGATGATAGGAAGGTGAACCTGTATTTGATAATCCTTGATGAGGATAGGCTTAGCACTCGTGGGTGAGGGGACACTGGGGACTATTTGTTCTTTTTCATGGTCTTGAAGCGACCGTGAAAAAGGAGCACATTAAAGGGGGATACTGTATATACCTGGATGTGTGGGACCGCAAGGCAATAAAAGAAGGAGAGGGAAGGGAAGAGGAGAAGGACTCGTTAACGAATATTAAGAGAATAGGCCATGGCTACCGTAATCGAGTATTCGGGGCAGGATAGGGAAGGGGGTAGATCATGAGGGAAAGAGGAAGTAGTGAAGAATGGTGAAGGTGAATGTAAGCAGGGCGACCCAGTTGAACGGCGGACTGGAGAGCAATCCTGAAATTAAATCTTAAAAATATATTTCAAAAATAGATCAGAATATCCATGCGACGAAGAGGGTTGCTTGGTCACTGCTAAGCAAGCTTGCATAAAGTTACAGATAGTAGAGCATTTAACGTAAGAGAAGGGGAGAAGGACTAAGGTCTACCGTAATCGCGTGCACATCACATCACCACCACACAACGCACACTCGACACACCACCACCACCACACCATGATAGATCGTGCATCAGCTACTACGACGGACCGACCTTCCAGGTGGGATATTGTCAGAGTATTGCCCTTGTGTCAGCCCATGGCACCTCTGATTGGATGAGAGAGTGGGGCGACCTTGTTGTTCGTTGTCATACACTCCAGATCCGACCTGCAACATTCCCCTTTCATACAACTTTTCAATCAACCCCCAATATCACAGTCCAGTAAATCCTCCTGAACCCGGAATAAATTGAATATGGGAAAAATTATCATTTCGTAATTATATTGAAGAAAATGCTCACACGACACAGCGCGGCAGCGCATATCGATATCTGCTCACGATATTGCTGTTGATGACCACCTTCGCAGCCAGATTGTATAGGGACGGCGCTGGAATGATACGGTATATTCATTTACAATTACGTTAGTGAAGTACGGTAACTTTAGCGACCTATAGTAACCTTCGTGTCCTACAGTAACCGCGTGAGTGACAAATTGAACAAACGACACCATGCACAACTTGTAAAAGGAACTGATTTATAACGCTCATGTTTTCAAATTCGTCTTATTTCATAGGATCGAAAACGCCTGATTACATAAAACTTGGTGTTTACAACTTATTTTCGCGTTGTACAATGTTGTAGGGAGTTCAATTGCCAACGTCCACGAAAGCTTAGTTAGAACCATTTTATCTACTGTACTAATGTAAAGAGTATGTACAAAATTGAGCTATCTAAACGCAAAAGCAGCTATCGATAGGGTTGAAATGCAGTGGAATATTCAGAAATGGTTATTGCACTAGTAATGTCTGGGTTATCGTGACAAAAGGATTGGAAACTTTGATAATAACTGAGGTTTATTGGTGCAATGAACATAGCTAGCCTAGCCTACGAATAGTTTGCCCGTAACCGAGTCGTCAAACGGTTGCTGGGTTACGGTATCGTCCGACTTACAGAAATCCAGAACGAAAAGATCGGCCAAGTCGGAGAGGGTCGGCTGCGCGCCGTTGGCTGCAGCTTGATTGCCTGTAGTGCCTGACTGCGGATTCATAGGCCTGAATGGGTACAACTCATGAGCACTTTAGAAAATACACTTCAGCTGCACTTTCCCTACTTCATCATAAAACATGTACAGAACTTTGAAAAGGCTCTCACGAATTGACCAATTTCTTTAGAATTAGAAAACTTGATCTCCTATAACTTTTTTGTTTGTCATTACGTTTTATGCACTAGCATTATATAAGTAAATGAGAGTGAATATATAACTTTTAAAGTAACAAGTAATTGAGAACTGACATAGTTCCTCCGAACAGGAACACCTTCCCGTCCTTCTCCACTGTGCACTGTCGTCGTCTGACACAGGGCGGCATTCCAAAGGGCTTCAACTGCAAATAAAGACCCCATTCAGGACTACTCAGCCACACTCCTACATCCCATCAACACAACACAGCGTTACTTTGTAATTCTGTACTCATTCGAAAATGCTGGTCACTATTCACAACAACTAGTAACTGTTCAAGTCACATGAATCTACCCATTTCAAAACCATTAATTTCCTATTGGTTTTGAGTCCCACGCACAACTAAAGTAACGTGGACAAGGTTACAAATTGCTAATCCTCATGCTATTCTCTGTCTAAGAATTTCTATAAATATAGAGTATCAGAGTGTTTGACCCCTCGTTTCGCATCTCTTTCTCTAATCTACCGTTACGACATCACTTTCTCCCCTTTGTACTCATTCCCTCTTCGCGGGTGGCCTTGGGACGAGGGTTATGTCCATTTTCATACACTTTCCCTCTCTCTCCCCTTATGCTTGTACATCATCAGGTCACACTCAACAAAGTCATGTTTGTAACTCTTGACCATCAACATGGACTATAGCATACAAATGCTTGCAAACTCTCAATTTAAAATTAAATTTTTTAAAAACTCTTAGTCAAATCATCGAGGTATTTTTTGAGACAATTACCCATAGCGTGAAACATAACCCTGCCGAGTAGGAATAACTCGTAAAGTGATTCTCACCTTCTCCCAATGGCACGTCTGCGGGTCGAAGCTGTGGAGGTCGTTGTAGTGCTTGTTCTCCGTGCCCAGGTAGCCTCCGAAGATGAACATCCGATCCCGGAACACCCCTATAAATGCACTGGTTATTATTATCATGACTTCTCTCGTCAACTGATCGTTAATAAAATCATCGAGAAATTTTCCATTGAGTGACACACAAAACACCGCCTGCTTTTAACTATTATTCATCGCCGTTAAAAACCTATGGCAACGAATTGGAATTATAATCGAACTATGGTAAGTGGAACAAAAATCAGTATCGAATGTAGCAGAAATATCGAACTCTTATTAAATGTTTGAAACATAACTCCACCGAGTTACAAATCTGCTCAACATTCCCACTCACATGCAGAATGACTCCTCCTGCCGCACGGCCTGTCGCCTGACGTTATCAACGCATCCCACTTCCGAGTCTTCAAGTCGAGCACCTGAATTTATATATTTTTATAAATCCGAGTCCCCCTCTCTAATTGTCTGTCCGTGCGTGCCGCTCTTTCAAGAGTGCCCATTAACGCCGCTGCATTAAAATACGGTTAGCGTGGGGCTTCTGTGTCAAGGTCCCGGCGATACCCTCGTTGTTTTCCGTTTCGCTTTGACTTTGAAAAGAGGTGGCAACGCCTTTCCACGATCTTCGCTTCATTAACATTTTTTTTCAAAAACCAAGCCATACAATACAATTGAAGTCTCCAACGGTCTCTACATGCTGGTGCTGGCCCCTCATATTGATGCATCACAGAGAACTGATAAGGCAAAAGATCATCAGCAGTTACTCCAGCAAGGGTCGAGTGAGAGCTCAAGGTTAACAGTTTACTCAGGTGAAACTGAGAGAGCAGAGATCGGTAATGAGAAGGGCTATATCGGAACACGCATCTCCATTTCACTTTCAACGCCAATCCACTCTCGATTTCACTTCCACTATGAGTACACTTTCCCCTTTTCCTGGTCTATTAACAGAAGCAATCACCCCACATCAGATGGAGAAGAGACGTTATGAGGATATTCGTAAAGGAAAGATTGAGTAATTGAGTGATGGAATGGAATGTTCTTCTTCAACATCTAACATGTGACCGAGAGTATAAGAGTAAATAATGTAATCATGTATGAGAACACTCGCCATAGTAGACACTGGCGACGATCATTCAATGAGCCTCATTCAACCAAATCATCTGAACAAGGAACGGAATTGGCCCCATTCCATAAATTTAGACACGGAAAATTGCATTAGCCAGAAGGGCATTCCAAATTACTTCCCCTGCAAACACCCCGGGGACACACGATGCAACCACTTTCGAGAATTGCGTTCAGAGACCGATCCTTACTGGATACGGTACGGTAACTAGCGTAATTTAAGTCAATTTGCAATTCACATTACTAGATTACAGTAAGTGTAGCAACTTTTCGCAACAAATCAGTAACGAAAATCAGTTCGCGATCAATATGAGTGGATTACGGTAAGTGTTCGTGTCAAACTGTCGTCACTCACTCTGAGTATGTCATCGTACTCGTCCTTGGTGGAGTGAAACTCTCCGTGCTGATCCGACCGTCCCCCGAATATGTACATCTTGCCATGGATTGCGACCGCCGTGTGGAAATCACGCCATTTCGGACGACTACCCTGAAACAATCAATCGATATTGAATTGGTACTGTATACAAGTTCTCCGACAATTGCACTCCATTATACCTTGCTCAAATGTGCAACAACAAATGCATACACATATTCAATGTGCGAATGATAAAATTGCACATTTTAGCGCAAATACGCAATTATGAATCATCCACATATTAATATTGCAATGGTCGATATTTCCGAAGAACCGCTGTCATTCCAAAGGTCCCCCGTACCATTTCCGTTCCAAAACCAACAAAGATTCGGCCGCATGATATGCTTGCTGCAACAACGCTTTTTGCTCGGTTTTGACCCAACGGGAGGGTCCATTCATTCTCCTTAAATAGGCTATAATGGCGCTAGATAGATAGATAGATAGGCGCTATTCTATAGTACCAATTCAACAGCTTAATGGAGCGAAACGGCAAAACATTAAAGATGCACTGCAACGTATCCTTTTGGCATACATCAGGATCAATTCCTAAAACAAGCTACCGTAACCCGTTCAAATAAACTGACCACGGTGATCATTTCCGACCAAAAGCCCGTCTGGAAGTCGAATACGTACGTCTCCTGAACCCTAATACCGTAAATCAATCAATATAAACCACTCGATAAAATCGTCGCTACAGTAACCTGATTTTAACCTGCGAGAATCGTTGCATCTCCTCCTCGAATCCGCCGAAGAGGTACATCTTGTCGTCGTAGACGAGAGCCGAGTGGCCGTCGCGTGCAGGCGGCGTGTGACCAGTGACGGGAACCGCCGACCACGTCCGCGTTACTGCAAAGTAGACAATGTGGATGTGCAAACGGACTGGAATAATCCATGATGGTTCACAGTCTTTCAGGTTATATACAGAAACAGATGAAACATGCGAATGTTGAAATAAAGTTATTCCTGGTCGCAAGTGCACTATGCAATCGGCAGATGATTGACATTTCAATATCTCCTCCCACATGTTGTTTGCAATAAATAAAGTACTATAGAATATTATGAAACGGAGTAAAAGACAAGAAATTTGCTGGGTCGAAAGCTGGCCATTCTAGTGTAAGAAAAAGAAGAAGAGGATGAAAGGCAAGAGCGCCATGGGCATTTGCACGATAATGATGATTTGCACAGATGTCATCCCACATTTCACGCATATAGCGCAAATATTCTTGGCGGCATTGTCCCTCACCCGAAGAAGAGGTTTTTAACCAACCGGGATCGAAGCAGTGGAGTGTTGAGCTCGCACCGAATTCATCATTTCGTCCTCCCCACAGATAGGCCTTGTCCTTGAATGCGACCACTGTGTGACCATACCGCTGATATGGTACGTCCCCACGGTTGAACTGCAAAACGAAACGTAATCATTTTCATCTTTAATCATGATGGAATAGATGATTTACTGGGTTTACCCATGCCCCCGAGTCTAAATATAAATTGTGAAACATACTTGGACATGGACAGGCAGTGCTCACATTTTTTAGTATGCTGCACAGAGGATAGGGGTGAGCGAATGTTAGGGTGGAAGCCGAGGACACTTTTAAAGTGAGAAAATTAAACGAAAATGAACTCACATCCTCCATCATGTTCCTGTTGTGCACGCGGACAACGTCGTCGTCCTAATTTATTTTACTTTGGTAAATATTTTCACCAAAACAGTATATCAACCCGTTTCAACTATGTTTCACAACTACGATAAACTCCATCTGGCTGCTCACATTCAATCCCATCCAACCGTATCACTCAGCAAAATGTTTAAAAACCACGTTTACTTATGCTTCAAGTCTGTCGTGAAAGTGGTTGAGGCCATATGCAGCTAATCCCGCTATGGTTTTGCATCACTGACCTCCTCCATGGCCTCATCCTCTTCCTCCTCTTCTCCAATCTCTGATCCGGCATCAGAATAGTCCGATTCGATCTACAATCAACCAAGGGTCTAGATCTAATAAGCAACGAAAGGAGGATTGTGGGTATGTGACCATTTGACTCTGGAGTAACAACTGGGACGTGTAAGTTGTCTGTCAAAATTGGGATGAAAGACATCAACGCCATTGACATTTTAACCACAATACCGAAATGGAAACTTGCGCCGTGAAAATTATGACAGCGATTACGTATCTGTCAACTTCACCGCTATGGCCAATAGTTGTATTCAACCAGATCACATAGCTTCTCGATTGTTGAAATATGCACCCACAAATATCGCCTCAATAATCACATTCCACTATAACCCTCATGTCCTGCACTGATTCAACGGGAATTCCCTTCTTTCCGAGAGCAAAATGATGTATTCTTCCACGTTTTCTCTCATTTCGCCCCTATATTGCCTACAATCATTTGCATAATCTTCATGATACAACATTGTACAGCACCACCATGACCGAGAGTATTCTAGTGCGTTTCTATGAATTGATGGAAGGAGGAAGAGATGGAAACGATTGGGAGAAGGTGAAACAGAGGGTAAAAGGGGCAGCGGAAAAGAGCGAAGGTGATAGGTTGTTCGTGTGACTTCGGGTTCGAATCAATGCATTTACATGCTGTACTCCATTCTCAGTATCGGTGATCTATCGGGAATGGGGAAGTAAAGGTGGCATAATGGGTGAAAGACAGGAGCACCATAATAGTGAAATGGACACTTGCGCCATCAAAATGAAGACAAAACACCCGTCCATTTCACCATTAGGGCGCAAACATCTTCTCTTTCACCAGGCATTAATCGTGGTATAAATCAGCAGAGAGGACACACATACACACATTGAACACTGATCGCGTCATGATTCCCCGTTCTTTGCCTCGCTCTCGTTAATGAAAGACAACACAGAGCTGACACAGATGATTACGCACCCCTAACGCACTCCCACCACTGTGTTGATCAGTGATATGGGAACAATGATAACATCATTTTTTCACGGTTTTTGGTCATCTATGCTCCAAAACGGCAGCACCAAAAATGGTTGACAATTTCCGTGAAAAGGATGTTTGGTGCCATCCCCTGAGCATTTGTCAAGCTAATGTGCACCGTACGCTTCGAAGTAGTAGACAGGTATGTTATTATTCTACTATAAAATGTGAACAAATACCGTATAAGGAGCCTTTTTAAATTAAAATAATCATTAAATAAATAGAGAAATATAAAACCCCACCTCATCGCCCTCCCTCGAGTCATCGTCTGCCATCCTCGTCGCCGGTTGCACTTCCTGCCGCTTCTCGTTCACTGCGTACACGCGCTGCCACCGGTACGACACTGCAGAGCGTGGCTTATTGGTATGTCAGTCACTCTGGCATTCCTCCAGGGACCAGGTTCGATTCCCGGCATGGTTATTTACACCTTTGATATCTTGATGGGATGAATTTCGTATTGATAAGAGATTGTTGAGTTGGCCCCATCTGATTGGTGTTATCAGTCCTTCACCCCTCTCCCTCCCCTGTTCACCCCCTTGACACGAAATGACTCCGTAACACCTGATCCTATCACATACACAAGACGCCAAGAGTTCGTCTCGCACTCTCGCCATAGAGATAGCGTGCTCCTATCAAGAGACGCCGACCGACTTACGATGCTTAGTGCAGCTGCTAAACATCGTAGCGCGGGCGGAGGAGGCAACGTGACCTGCCGCGTGCGTTGTAAGCAGTATTTCTCGAACTGCTTCTGTGTTATCATCCGAGTTTGATCTCGTCAGAATGCGCCTCTTAGAACTGATTAAAAGATGGAGAAGCAGATAGAAAAGTGCTATTGGAGAGACATTCGACTCTGAGTAAAAGAGACTACACATCCTTGCACCTTGCTCCCTTTTCCCCTCTTCATGTAAACGGTGAACATAGCAGTTACGACGTGATCACCTCGTGCTATTCTTGCAAGAGAATCAGGGAAGAAAGGAAGAAGAGAAGGGGGAAGAAGAATGGAACCCTTTCGAAACCAGAAATCGCCACAAATAACAACGTCTCTTCCCCCTTTCATCTTCTTCTTCCATGCGCTGGCTGCTGCGTCACGCGCGCCCAAAACAATTGCATGTTCTACTCGCGCAGACAACGATCACAAGGGTTGGCAGTCAGTAACAAGGGATGGCAGTTAGTATGCGAGAATATTGGTTATGTTTCACGAATGCAATATGATTTTGATGTAAATGATCAGTGAAACATAGCCGACTTCGCGTACAACCTGCTAGCCCTAACCACCACCAACACTCAGACGGGAAATTTTTAGCTGGAGGATAAACAGATCCAAGTATAGTCGGAGTGTTCCTCCAATCTCAATCTGTTGTCTGTTAGCCACAGACCGCAATACATATTTTGAAATTGATTGGATGTGCGTTTCCAGAAAATACTAACATTTTATTCTCCGAGTTGTTGTTCAAAAGACATCTGATCGGTCGACTAATAAGTGGTTGTTGGGGGCAGACTGATACTGGCTTCCACGTCCACCTGTTATATCGGTTGACACCGATTCCCCATCAACTCAACTATAGTCATCCACGGAGAATCCAATTCCGTGCGCGGGGCTTTCTTCATAACAATTCTCGGCTTCGTCGGGACACTATTTTCGTACGATATTAGCGGTTTTCGAGGTCTTTGTGGGACCTGTTTTGGTCCCCGTTTGGAGATTGAAAGAGGGAAAGAGTCAGACAAGCAGCTGATGAGAAGAAGGACTCGAGTTGTGAAGAGACCAGCACGGCGGGCGGATTGTGACGCGAGAAGCTACGAGCATTCGTTTTCTTTCGTCCCATCCAGCCAATAACAATGTCTGAGAGATGGAGTATTGAAGATGGGAAGAAGTATGGCTCTTCCACGCCAAAACATCCCGAATTAGCATAGCAATCCACGTCAATGATAGTTTATGGGCACTGCATGAATTCATTCCTTGAAATTTCTCCCGATTCGTGAGGTTTTGCTGAGTCAATTCAATGGAATTCCAAGACTGACCTAGAAGAAATGGCAGCAAATTGGCTGTTGGTCTTTTGGTCCATACATACAATATTTGTAGACTATGTCGTAAATCCCATTGCGTATGTGTCTCGACGAGATGGAAATGTGATCCTCGCAAGTGCACGGTGGAACATAGGCCACTATGTGCACTGACAAGTCTAGCAGACAAAGACTACAATCATCCAATATTACAGCCCCTTACGCATGACGTAACAACCGAACGTTCTCAATACGAGAACACTTACAATTAGTGCTCAGAGTTTATCGGTCGGACCGTATCGATACCCAAATGCATAGGCAAGTTATCGCGTTGATTGGAAGACGCACACTTCAAACCATTGGGATTCAGGGTGCAGGTCAAATACCTCATCGTCTACATTAGCTTTCAGCCGTTCGAAACATGACCAATAAATCAATCATTATATATAAGCATTCAAGATCATAGACTTTTACAATTGAAATCCTCATTAGCCAGTCTGATTGGAATACAGACGTTCCCTCATACTCTAACACTGTATGTAGCCCGGATTCGCCAAGTTTTACTATTCCTAGAATGAAATTCAGAACTTTCAGGTCACCTGAATTGAGCACATGAATGTCGATGGGCGCATCAGCAGGCGGACTCTCATTCGAGCAGTATCCACCGAAGGAGTACACATGCTCACCGAGCAGCACCTACAATGCAAATTTGACCACAATTAGCCCATTTCCACTCATTTTCAAACCCCTTCATGTAACAAATTCCTTCAAAATCACCCCTGCAACGCAAATTTGATCACAATTCGTCCATTTCCCCCCATATTCAACCCCCTTCTAGTCCCAAACCTAGCCAAAATCGCTGGAAAAAGACCACTCACGGCAGCATGGTTGACGCGACGCGGACCGCCTTCCAAATGCACCGTCCAATGCATTTCCTTTCTACAACGGGAACGTTCTTTCATATGTCAAATCGTCAAAAAACGCGAAAAACACAACAGAAGTTTAAATTGGCAGTAAACTCGAAGTGAAAGTGAGGTAAAGATAGTTAGTCAAGGATAAAGAGTGAGCTGAGATCAGATACAAGACTCGAGATAGCAGACAAGAGAGAGGCAGCGTTTGAGCAAAGCATGAGCCGAGTCGAGAGAAAGAGAAGAGAGAGAGAGATTCGAGCACTGACTCAATGATGAGAGTGCGGGTGTATGAAGAGAAGGAAATAGAGAGAGAGAGAGGGACCAAGGGGGAGGAGGAGAGAGAGCACAGAGATTGTAACAGAGACCATTTCCAGTGTGGGACTACACACAGACCCAGGCACAGAGGAATGGGTAATTAAGGAATAGGCGATTGAGAGTTGTAAATGGTCAATGAATGTCTACTAATCAAGTGAAGGGGATATTTTGGGGTCAAAGGTGACTGACTGTCCCTTTTACTTCGTCTTCCACCGCTCCAACACACACACACGCATTTTATCGCTGATCACGAGAGCTCTCCCAATACACGTTGATTACGCAACTGATACAGACCAACAATACTCGTCTGTTCACATTTTCGTAGTAGAGACAGCGATTTTTGGTGTAAGGTCAAACGAACTTATGTCGTGTAACAGCGATAAACAAGGAAAGTTTACTTGTTTCAAGGACATACGTACTATAAAAGAAAGAGTTGTTCTGATGGTCACTAATTCGTGGACAATGACTATACAAGTGGTATAGGCCCCACGGACTGAGGGCGGGCTCGCGAAGTTCAATTTTTGTCTAACTGTCTAATCTGCGCGAGAGATGATCAAACTACGCAAGTGGGCGGAGTTCAGTAGATATCCGTATATTAGTACGCTAACCATCGTAATTCGCCGGTAAACACAGTTTCAACAA
>JACMIF010004114.1:0-12949 GCA_014805445.1 Diplogasteroides magnus | reverse complement strand
ATATTTTGTTTGTTCGTGATTATGTAAGCTTGCGTCGTAGAGAAAATTTTTAGCAGCAAAGTATGCATATTTTTCACTTTTGATGATCATCAAAACATTTTAAATGAATAATTACTAGCGATCGGAAACATGCGCATGCCCATAGTATCGGCTGAAATGTTCCATATGTTCACCCATTTAATACACCTGATGGCCAGAGAATAGCTTGTCCCCTCCTTGAAACTATGCGAAAATTGCAATAGGAAAAGACTTATTTGCCAACCTAATACTAACTGTCATAGTGTCTCTGTCCACTTCCACAATCTTCTCGTTCATTCCACTGAACATAAACAATATAAATGCATCCATCATGGAGTATATATACCTTGTCACCTTCTGATAATCATCCATGATTTGAGTGGACGAAAAAAGAGACGACCGTCCACAATGAGGAATGAAGGAGTGAATGTGTCAATACCACTTCCATGAGATCTGCAGTGTATCTTATGAAAATAGGTACACAGTAGGGAAAGCAGAATAAACGCGAGAGTACATTCCGTGTCTCTGTGCTCTCCATCGTGCGGTCATATCTGGTGTGCATATACGACAGCGCGATCGAGAGCACGGAGAGACGGAATGCACTCTCGTGTTCATTCGGTCTTACCTAGTACGTTGTTATCTTCCTTGGGGGAAGCAGACAGCGGTTCAAAAACGGTAAATTTGTAGTCATTCTTCTCCGCCGCACGGTCGTCTATCATGGAGTGAGGCAACAACACTCCGGAGAAGAATGACGCAAACCCCTAGCCGCAACGATGAAACATTTGATCGCCATAGCCGTTTTCCCACATGAATTTACGCAGAAGTGGCAACATTTACATTCGATCATATTTAACACGTGCTCTGTGAGAAGGTTGACATGGGTCTGGTACCGGAAAAATCAGAATATTTTTAAAAATCCCATAAAATAATCTTATATTGCACTAAGTAAAAGAAAATTTTTCAGGGTGTCAGACAATCTTTATTTACCGTATTTCTCGAGATATTGATCTTTGAACTCTTTATTGATAGGATTTACTCAAAAAATCATAACTCCTTTCAAACTTAACCATATGAGCCCAGTTTTCTCCCCGACATGGGTGGCCCATGTGCCATCATAATAAGATCCTAAAATGGTCAAAAACTTACGTTACTGTGAATGGGTAAAATTTTCTCATTTTCGAGAAATGCCATTTTTTCAGAAAAATCATTTTTAAAATTCTAAGTGTCAATCTATCCATCCGACTTTTTTCCAGATTAAAATTCTGCAAGAAATTTCCTACATTTTGAGCACCATGCCGGTTTCTATCGAGGGGGAACCTTGAGTTTCGATTTTTTTGAATGTTGCCGATTCGCCGAAGATGGTCAAATCACCGATATTTCAGCGTTTGTATTTCATTGGTAAAGCCATTTCAGATAAACTTCCTCCACAAAAGTTTCTTCTGTTGATGTCCTCTTTCGATATTGGTGTTAAAAAGTGGGGGTCATGTCACTGACTGAAAACCCGTTTTTGGACATAGCCGAAAAATCGCGAAAGTGAAAAAAAGACCCAAAAATCGTTACCGATGACCTATGACTTTTAGTGTCAATTCTTAAAGAGAAAATTTTTGACGCTGAGATGAGCTTCTGAAGTAAACTTTGAACCGAGTTATGAGTTTTTGTTTATTTTATAGAACTGTTTCCGAAAAGTCATTTGATTCATCATAACTCGGTTCAAAGTTGATTTCAGAAGCTCATCTCAGCGTCAAAAATTTTCTCAAAAAATACTCTTTAAGAATTAATACTAAAAGTATCTCGAAAATGAGAAAATTTTACCCATTCACAGTAACGTATGTCTTTGACCATTTTAGGATCTTATTATGATGGCACATGGACCACCCATGTTGGGGAGAAAACTGGGTTCATATGGTTAAGTTTGAAAAGAGTTATAATTTTCTGAGTAAATCCTATCAATAAAGAGTTCAAAGATCAATATCTCGAGAAATACGGTAAATAAAGATTGTCTGATACTCTGAAAAAATTTTCATTTACTTAGTGCAATATAAGATTATTTTATGGGATTTTTAAAAATATTCTGACTTTTCCGGTACCAGGGTCTCCACTCAAATGTTGGTTCTCCCATAGAACACGTGTAAATACATATCTCGACAGCATCGTTGTTTTCATCCCCATTAGATTCATGAACAGTAAACAGCATATTTTATATAGAGATGTCATCGGTCGAGGAAGCAGTCATTCTTTCTCGTATGACCTCATCGTCCTTTCACCAGAGATCATTTTCTCCCTCACTTCAGACCATACTCGTTCCAGAATGAAGAAGGGCATAGCCATTGGGGGTCTTTCTATTTTCCCTTGGAAAGTGTCATTTCTCTCATTCCACCACTTGCTAGGTTCTGTCTTCCGTTGTTCATTAATGACTGACCCTGACACTTTTTAGCTATTTTATAGTTAGTATTGTCCTGATGAAAAATTAGGAAGGTGGAAAGAATCGTACATAACAACCGAAATATTCTTTTCCATGTTTGCTACTAGATACTTTATTTTTGATATAGTAATTAGGGAATCCCTTAGCCTAATAACTCTGAGAAATACCTACTTAATCAACAATAATCCATTGCAGATGGACTTTGTTCCCTCTGAAGTTCTCCTTCAAATATTCTCATTCGTTCTCTCTACCCGAGACAATCTTCGACTTGTCTCCAAACGTCTCAAAGATGTTGTAGACTTTCACCCCCGAGAGTTCTACAACCTCAAAGGATCCCTTTCCATCTCCCCTTCTGAAATAACCATGGAACGAAAAGACAAAACCCCCCATCAACATCACTTTCCTCAACGACATTTGTACCCAATGTACATTTGACCCTTCCTTCATCGATTCCTCAATGGAAGATGCCTTTTCTACTTCACAAGGAACTTCACAAGCATTGAACTGAAATTATCAGGAGATTTGACAGAATCCTTCTTCTTCCTCATTCATCCGCTTCTCAAGTACACAACATCCCTTGTTCTGGACAATTGTACAATGGAGAGACTGAATGGGAATCAATTGTACAATCTTCTATTCACAATCAAGGGACCGTTGACATTTGGAAGTGGAACTTCGAACTTCTTTATGGGAAATCACTTCTACACAGGTGATAATTCATCTTGAATATCATTTACTTTATTTCCCTTTTCTGAGCCGTTTCGTTAGAAACTAGGGCTTCTAAAACGGTAGTAGAGTTCATTCGTCCCTCGTCTAATTCACAAAGGGCTGTTGTCTGACTCAATCTATAGACAACAGTTCCGCTAGATTTATACCATAGACGAATGCACTCCGATCAAAACATGAATTGTTCATTTCAGAAGTGGGTCGAAAGATTCTGAAGTTCGACAATGTCTCGACGGTGACTGAGCGACAGCTTCAGACACTCATCACAAGGAAGGATGTGGGGCAGATTTCATTCTCTACAGTTCTCGAGTCAATATCCTCCAGGAATTGTGCCCAACTCGTTAAGGTTTTTGTCGTTATTTTGTCGTTTTTAAATAGATTTTCTATATAATGGAATAAACTGTTGACATAAAATTAGAGAAAAATTCACTCCCTGAACCTAAAATGATATTTCAATTCAGAATCTTCTCAATTCCTCAGTGAAGACACGACTGGAATTCCTAGTACAGTCATCCGTTTGGAATGAAGTCGAACTCACTTCTACTGCTGAATCAGAATACAAAATGTCTGGAGAATCACGTAAGAAGGGAATTAAATTCGATTGTTTCATCTACAAGGAGAATTCACGTGAAATAAGCCTTTTCTGGACTCAATTCGGCACTAAAACTGCTGTAATCATAAGTTCCATTGTGATTCGTAGTCCGTCTGATTCTTTTAACTATGTTACTGCTCAATTTTCTACTATGAAACAGAAGTTTGCTTTATAATATGTTTGTTGGTGATTGAAGCAATGTACTTAGCAACTACATATATTAATGCTGTAGTTTCTTGTTGTATTATAGGTAATTTCATTATTGACATGCATTGTAGATACATATACGTGGATTACACAAAAATACTACGCTTTTCAAAGCGTTTCCACATTATTCTGTGATATCCAAATCGATAAATTGCAAGACAATTTGATCAAATTTCCCGTTGTGAGACTTGTACAGATAGACTTGTCTCACGGTCATCATAGTAATATGTAGTAGCGACAGAATACATCTCTAGTATTAGAGAATGCGGAGACCGGCACCCTGACTATACTTGCACATTATCAATGCCTGTACACAAGAGAGGCCTAAAAGATTGATCTTTACCATTAAATTTTATCTGGCTGCCTTTCTCGCGACCGCAGGAAATAAACATTTTGGATTGATAAAATTATTCGACTCCATTCTTTTTAGATTCGTGATGCATCGTATAAACTTGAAGTATGCAAAAGTGAAATGGGACAACCACACGTGTTTGTCTGTGCTCCATTCTGGAAAAAAATGGCCCAAGCTATGTATTTTGGGGAGAATGAACATGAACTTTTTGTATAATGCTGAACTGACCGCTTACGCCATGAGAATATAATAATGGCGCAATTGTCCATGGCGCTCGTTTCAGTCACCCACATTTTTATTTTTATTCTGAAACGTAGTCTTGATGAATTATTATCTTCGCTTGTGAACAGGAACAAATAGTTGGAAGAGATCGAGAAATTTTTTAAAAAGCAATTAAATCATCTGAAAAATGTCGTTTCTTCCAGATGTCTTTCACATGAAGTGTCTATGTACACCCGACGATAAAGTACAATCTTGCCGTAACCTTATCTTCTTCCAATCTAACCAGGTGAATTGAATGACTATTGATAGACTGTCTGCCGTACTCTTATGATATGATTCCATTTCAGTTCGATCTCTTTTCTTTCATTCACTGACAGTACCCTCTCTTCTCTCTCAACTGGTATCTTCCATTTGATTCTTCTCATTCAATCCCCTTCAGATAGTTCTTCTGATTCGTTTGATTCTTCTGACAGTAACATTCAATCTTGTGAATAGTTCATTGAAGAAGGAGAAGGCGAATATCCAATCATCCATTCATAAACATTCCATCAGGTGACGATTCTTAGAGAAGAGTAATCATCAACATTACATATCACTTATCCTATAAACTTTCTTTTCGCACTCTGTTTTTTTTTTGTTTCTCGAATGCTCATTGTGAAATAAAAAGTGATTTATAGCAACCCGCTGATTGGAATTCAAAATCATTAATCGATACAAACTCAATTTGTATACCCGAATATTCAACTGTGATGGGGTTCAGTTTCATCCAGATATTTGGATGCAGAGAACAGTTTTCCTTTGATCAGTGCATGAGCAGCAATTTCGCGAATGAAAGATTGGCCGTATTCATACTGATCGTCTGCCTGAATGTATTTTTTTCCAGTGGATGAATAAAGTGGTAATTCCCTCTTTTAATGGAAACATCATAAATAGAGTAGGAAATCCAAGCATAAGTGCATTTTTCTGTCGTTTTTAAACTAATTAAAATTCCCTCGGAGCGGTTGTCCATCAGATGTGAGAGAGTACCACTCCGACGGAATTTTAAAAAATGCACTTTTGCTCGGATTTCCTACCCCAATCAGAAATAACAACATCAACTCATGTTTTCAGTCTGTCTCACCTCATCATACAATTCCGCCATACCCATCAATGCGTCCCAAAGACTGTCCTCTGGACTGAAAAGGGTTACTGTAGGATACAGTAATCTAATCGATAGGAGATAAAAGGGTTACTGTTTTGTGTCGAAGAACATCATTGGATGAGTTGTGCACACCACAACGACATTGGAATCGAGAATGAAGGTCAGAGTGAAACACGATGAGAATACGGTAAGAAGATGTTCAAGATGCTGAAATTAATCAATATCGAGGGAACTGTAGATATCTGTATGAGACAAACCTTGGTTAGAATAGCGAAGCGATCTCCGACAACGACAAAATTGAATATGACCGCTGCTGAAGAGTTTGGATGTCATGCGGAAGCATGAAAAACAGACCTCTTCCATCTTTTCGGAATCTTTTCATTAGAAAATGAATATTAGAAGGATGCGTGAGGGGAATTGGAGGACATTGTTGAACCTGAAAGAAGTTTGTGAGAACCCTCTCCTATTATAAGAATGTATCTCACCGGATCGTCTGTGCACGCATCGATAAAAACGAGATCGTATTTGGTATCTGAAATGACACTGTCAACAATTACAGTATTCTTTGTCTTCCAGCCAAGAGTTCATTCCTAACCATTTTCATTCCTCGTCTTCAGCCATTCCAACCCTTCTCTCACAGCAACTACGATTCCTCGAACATCGAACCATCTGAAACGACTCCTTCATTGTCTATAGATCGTTTTTCTGTGTACAGTAAACTATCCACTCAAGACTTTCCAAATCGATAGTAAAAGTGTATTCCTCGTTCATCATTTGAGCGGTTGTCTCTTCGTTCGATAGATAACCGCTCCTAGTGGAATAGACGAATGAGAAGTTTACTTTGCTCTCGTTTTATATGTCTACTTCAGACAAAATTGACTGTAATACGAACTTTTCTGCCATGTCGGCCACGTCTTCCGATGCTTCAACGGCCGTGATCTCCAACTGGAATCAACAAAAATATTTATAATTGTATTCTATCTGTGTATCACTCCATCAATGAGAGTCTTCAAATATGAAATCATTGTTCCTCCTCCCAATCCAATACAGAGAACCTGAACAAGTAGTCATTCTCGTCATTCATCAACTCATTCGCCTTCTTGTGTTGTCTTCTTTGTTTGAAATTGATTACTCTGGACAGAAATGCACCCAGAATCATTCCCTCAAATTACTACATGTTATCATAAGGTTTCAAAATCAATTATATTATAAAATGCACTCATCACTCGTCTAATCTCGTTTCATTCATGTTCTCTCACATAAACCAGACGACTGCTCATTAGAGAAGACGAATGCATTTTATTATCGATTTTGAAACCCTGGTCAAAATGACTTTAAAAAATTAACCTTAGTATATTGATGAGCCAATTGTCCCTTATACACTTTCCATAGTCGAGTGTCGGAATTTCCGAACCTCGCGACTGAAGAGTTTCTATGGATAGCAGAGTTACTCGCAGTAACTGACACTCTCTATACGGAATGAGATATGCAGTGGACTCGGGTATTCGACTTCCATTCTTCGTCACTCTGTCCAATGTTCGTTGTACGATTTCATCTGTGCTGAATGATGGAAGAGTTTAAAAGAAGGATGATTGTGACAAACCCTTCTTCATATGATGGAGGATGCAATGATCTGTCGACTATCTCGAAACACACTCCTGTATCATTATTGCATGCCTGGTCAATCACTTCAACTTCTGAAATCTGAACTTTTCTCATCATTCAATTCCGGGAAGAATCACAGTCAAACCTGCAGTTGAGACTGTCTCGAGAGCTGAAATGGATGATTTTTCACCATCTCAAGACGAATCAACACTCACCACAATGTAAGTAACAATGCTTCCTATGAGAACGGCGACTATAAAAAGGGCGAATTGGCTGCATTTCCTTCTTCTCATTGAACATAACAATGGAAACTGAATGGAGACATTGACTGGATGAGTGGATGGAATTAGGGTTTCTAACCCCGTAATTTTAGGCGAGAAAGTTCATTTCTCATTCTTCTAATCTCCGAGACACGGTTTTCTCGCTCATGTGATTATCTAATCGCTCCTCGAAGGTTAAACGAATGAAAAATAAACTTTCTCGCATTAAAACCCTAGATGGAATGGATACCTTTTTAGAGATCCTCATGGTTGATTGAATGAATTGTCATGGACGAACAATCAATGCTCTCTCATGTTACACTTCTGCCAAACAATCACAACTATCAAGCAATACAAGGAGTAAGTGAGAGAGGACGAAAGATATAACGAGTCCAGTTGGAAACAAAACCAAATGAGTTGGGAACAGAATCCAAGCAGAAGTGCACATGTCCGTCGTCTAATTCCCTCGAAGCGGTTGTCCATCACGTGAGAGAGACAGAAATGGCTTGAGGGAGACCGAGGGAATTAGACGACAGAAATGTGCACTTCTGCATGGATTCCATACCCTACAAATGAGTCTTCCTCCATTGCGCTTTTACTATGATTGAATCATAGTGGGACAAAAGGAACACGAGATGGAAAGAGATGAGAAAAAGAAGAAGTAAGTGATTGAATGCCATCACGAGTCAATACTCTCAACTGACAATGAGATCGTTCCCACGTTACCTTCTTCGTTTGAGCAATTCGTTCACAGTCACATGCCATTAGAGGGCGCATTTTCGGAAATTCTAACCCCCCCCCCCTCCATCTCGTCGGAGCGGTTGTCCCTTACTTCGATAGATAACCGCTATGTGGAAATTATAGAGGTTAGAACTTGCTAAAATGCGTTCCCTGCATGTCACTAATGTCGGCTATTGGATCTCAATATCATCGATTGCCAGAATATCGAACAATCTTGCAAAGAACTGTTGCAATGTTTGATGGCATTGAGAGAAGAGAGACGAAAAATGAGTTGAACGTGGGAGTAGACGACCTTGGAGTTCAAAGAACAGTGTGAGTCTCTAGGGACAAATATCACCCTTAGGGTTAGAGGGACGAGAAAGTGTGGAAAGTGAAGAGACTATAGTGAAAAGGACAAGAACGGGCGAGATGCCTATCTGGAGAGACTTTTTGTATGGCAGAGAAGGGTTTCAGGATTCGGTTGAGGGAACAGATTGTAAAGAACAAAGACACAGTGGAACGAGAAAATGAGGGGAAGGACAAAAAGGAAAGTAATTCTCGACCTCCAAAAGGGAAAGGAAGAGCCCCTTCTGCCATACAACGAAGAAGTTTCACTTTGCACTCATCTTTCCAATTCCTGAGGTAAACGAAGCGTTTCCTTGTTTCTTCTTCTGTCTGACTGATACTCGAGAGTTCTTATGGTATGAAGATGGATGAAAGGGGTTGTTGTAATCCTTGCATCTTTCAATCGGAATGGCATGAGATGAGATCTTGTTCACACCCATTTCCCCTGTTCCTTTCAATCAAGAACATTCAGTGAATCTTGAGTGGATGATTACTCGATTACTCATCCTCTCTCTACTTTGCCAGGTATGAAAGTATCATCCATTTTCAACTAATGAACAGAGAATATTTAAGATTTCTATTGGATCGAATGAACCTCGAGAATTGGAAAGAATATGCAGACAAAAAGTGAAAAGTGTACAAGTTAGTTCATTTATTCCGTTTACTGTCTTTACTACGGTTTCTACTAGGGTGTCGCATTCAGTGCTTTTAGTGCATTCGTCATTCTTCTAATCTCCGCGGAGCGGTTGTCTCTCTCATGTGATAGACAACCGCTCTGCGGAGATTAGACGAACGACGAATGCACTAAAAGCACCGAATGCGACACCCTAGTTTCTACATCAACAGTCAAATGCATTGCTTATTCTTCTAATCTCCACGGGGCTGTAATATCTACTTTCGATAGAAAAACAGCCCCGCGGAAATTGGAAGAATGAAAATGCACTTGACGATTGATTTAGAAATCCTAGTCTTTGCCATCAGGGTTGGGCGTAAAATTAAATTTTTACGGATCCGTAAAAATGTAAAATTTACGGTTTTCAAAAACCGTAAAATTCCTTAAAATCGTAAAATCCGTAAAATTCGTTAAGATTGATCAAAACAAGGAAAAACAAGGAACAAATTTTTTTATGATTCCTTCGAGATATAGTCCCTTTTTATCATGTACCACACAGTTGAAAAATATCCCTTAGCGACGAAATAGGTAGCACATGAAATGAGAGGCAGGGTGGAATCTATGTGTGAGGCGCGTAGTAGGAATAGCCGTTCAGATATCCATTATTTAGAAACTGACAGAACATAATGACTGAACGATCGTTTTGGCGGAAATTGATCAAAATATCACATTTTCGAAAGAAATATATCAAAATGTTAAGCAACAACGAGGATAAAAATTTTACGGATTTTACAGATAAAATTTTACGGATCCGTAAATGTAAAAAATTTACGGCTCGACACCGTAAAATCCGTAAAGCCGTAAAATCCCAACCCTGTTTGCCATTCGTTCAATTACAGATATCGTCATCAGAAGTGAAGAATCGAGAAGGGAGAGAAATTGACAGTGGGAATACGGTGAGAGAATTTGCGCAATAATGCGAAGAAACGATGTTCACAGGAAGAAAAGGGCAAATCAGGACCTGAAGACTTGCCAGAGGAATCAATCTGTTATTCTGTTGTGGATCGACCGGGAATGAGGAAGAGGCATAGGTAAGGGAAGGGTTCACAATTGAACGTTGATCAAGGAAAGAACAATCTCATAGACAAACAATGAGAAGAATGGGAATGAAATCATTGCTTCATCCTCATAAAAAAAGGGTGAAAGGCAAAAGCACCGTGAACGATTGCGCCATGATGGCGAAATGGACACATGTGCCATGATAATAACCGGTATTATTTGTCGCATCACCATTACGGCACAAATACCCATGGTACTCTTATCTTCCACCCTAAACAGAATGGATGAATGATTGAGAAATAAGAGATGAATTGAGATTCACTCGTGCCCTGACTCTCACTCGTTATGGTTCTCCCCCATTGAATGTTAGTGTTGTCTATCTACGAAGACCAAAGACATGTCAGTCATTTCCCTTCCCTTCCCTCTCTCATTCAATCAATAAAGGGAATGGACAGCCAATCCACGGTGATGATACCAGATTCTGGAGAGTCGACCATGCACATGACCCCTATCTACAGGTATTGTAGTCTACCGTAGTCCAATCAATAATTGGACATTGAGGCAGTCCGTGCCACATTCCTTTCATCATTCCTAACGAAGAGTCTGCCTGTTTTCTCCAAGTACGAGGTAGTCTCATTCACTCAAGATAAGGGTCAACATTGCATTGAAGGAAAAGAAGATTCTCTTCTTCGGTATTGGAGGTGCCTCATCCAATATGTACATGAGATATCAGAGACCGAAGGTATTCAGTGAACTCGATGGTACTATTCACATTCGGGTTCCTAAATCGATAGTAAAGAACACTTCTCATTCGTATGATTTCCGCACAGTTTTCGTCTCTTGATTGGTGTCGATTTAGAAACCCAAGTTCACATGTCTATTATCATCAATCCATTCTTGTCTTCAGGTGAACATTACTGTTGTGGAGGAAGATGAGGACGTTATACTCCTATCCAAGAGGTACCACAGTTCATTCTTTCTCATCAAACAGCACTTTCCTAACACTATTTATGCACTGTCTGATCCTTTTTCGGTCAGATAGTGATGAGAGAGCACAACTTTAGAAGAGAGAATGCTGGTCTTACATACCAAAGTATTGATTCCTAGATGGTTCGGTCTAATCGAAGACTCGAGATTCACTCTTCTGCACGAAAAGACAGAGAAATTCCTAGTGAAGGCTGCTCAAGAAGGTCATTTTCTGCCGCCACAGTAAATATATAGATAAGTATTTTCCTTCAGGTTCCTTGTACGACGTTATTGTCTTCGATTGGTTGCATGCTGCTGGAATTCCCCTTGCCGCGCGGATATTCGCTGATGATTTGCCCAAATTGACCAGGTAGACGACATTTCTCCATTCTGGATGACCTTTCCACTCAGTCGTGTCATTTCTCCCACTGGAGTATTCATAGTTCATCTTGCGGACTCTCCTTTCATTCAAGAACAAACATCAACGGTCAGAGGATTCATTTGTCTCATATCATTCTGTTGACATCTCTTCATCAGAGTGGTTGTCCCATTGTCATTCATTCATTCTCCTCAGGTCTTGGCCGCTCTTCTAATGGAGTTTCCCTATTGCATTTCACTTCGATTGGTCAACAATCATCGTGTTCTTTCTTGTTTCAAAAGAAGATTCTCAGTTCAAGAGACTCAAGTCAGATTCCATAACATGTATTCACAGTCCAACTGGTAGTTCTTCTGTCCGGATTCTAGTGTATTCGTCGTTACTGTTGTATACTATCAAGCTACAGTAATCGTACTACTGTAGTAACCGACAGTATACCACAGTAAACTTGAGTCCGGACATAGTAGAAATTCCTTCCAATCCTTTCCTTCAGCCTTTCGTCAATCGGTTTCGTTTCATCGCCGACTCGTTCAAGTTCAAGACCAACAAACATTTCGCCACGATGACTCTTCACATGAGAAAGAACGATGGAGCAACAATCGATATTTGAGATAACACGATTGATACTGTATCCCACAAACCCTTTCTCTCCCAAAATGATCTCCCCATCGGGTCTTTCACTTGTCATAAACTCGAATTCATTCTCGTCTTCATTTTCCCATCATATTTATCCAATAATTTCTCCTTTTCCCTCGAGGGTGCGGTCCCAGAAGTGAAATGGGATGAAGAGAAACTCCTCAAAGGAACTTCTGAATCTCTTCGTAGATGGCCAAAACGAGGGCTCCTCCAGTGCCACGGAACACGTTCGACAGTGCGCCCTGAATCAGGATCTTATCTGAATCTGAATGAATGAATCTGAACTACAGTAATCCCAGTGGGGTACGGTATCCGTGAAATAGGAAGCTACAGTACCTTGAACATGGCTCCCATTCCCTCGTCCCTGATGATCTTCTTTGCGCAGTCCAAAGTGTTCTTGTAGAGGATTTCCTTTCTTCCAGATTGCATCATCATACGTCTTCTGACGGTGTCCCATGGATACGAGAGGACTCCCGATCCAACAGTCACAACCTGAGCAATGCCCCACGCGGCGAAGAAGTTGAGTCTCTTTCCGTCTTTCGGAGCGAAGACCATCTTAGCAGTGTCGAACATTCCGAAGTAGGCAGCACGATAGATGATGATGCCTTGGACGGATACGAAGAATCCTCTGTAGATTCCAATTGGACCATCGGACTTTACACTCTTCACCAGACAATCAATCAGGCCCT